>PVIY010002177.1:0-132092 GCA_004026745.1 Myrmecophaga tridactyla | reverse complement strand
GCACCTAGTTCTGTTGCTGTGAACATGAGCCAATGGTACGTGAACCTCATCTGTTGCTGATTTACATCGGCAGTCAGCTGGGAGGCATGCCTGCTGCAATGAATGACATTTGACTTAATTGGCTGGTGCTTAAATGAGAAAGCACAATATAGCACAGCCCAAGCAGCTCAGCATACCTCATCTCAGCACTCACAGCTCAGCCCAGGCTTTTGGAGATGCAGAAAGGAATCACCCCAGGGAAAGTTGTTGGAACCCAGAGGCCTGGAGAGAAGGCCAGCAGAGACCATCCTGTGCCTTCCCACATAAGGAAGAACCTCAGTGGAAAGTTAGCTGCCTTTCCTCTGAAGAACTAACAAAATAAATTCCCTTTTATTAAGAGCCAATCCATCTCTGGTGTGTTGCATTCCGGCAGCTAGCAAACTAGAACAGTCCTCATGTTAACAGGTCACATCTTCAGAGACCCTACTTCCAACTAAGGTCACAGTCACAAGACTGGGGCATGGGACTTGAAATTGTCTATTTGGGAGACAGTTCAACCCACAAGTGGTAAGTGCTGTGAGGGTGCTGAAGGAGGGGAGGGTGAGAAGGACCAGGGCTGGGGCTCGCTTTAGGCAACCCCGAGAGGCCCCTCTGAGGAAGGTGCTGGGGCGAAGGCCATGGGGAATGCACCCTGTGAGTGGGAAGGCCTTGACACAGGACCACGCTGCAAGTTTCCAGGAGAGACAAGCTGGCCAGTGTGGATGAACGAGTGATCAGAATGGGGCAGTGGGAAGGGCAGATCTCAAAGGGTCACGTCAGACACCAGAACAGAGCTGACTTCCATTCTACAGGCTGTGGGAAGACAATGGAGGGTTTTAATGTCTGTGACATGGCTTGATTTTAAAGATTTGCTCTTTAAAAACATAGCTCCAGGGGGTGCAAGGGTAGTTCGGTGGTAGAATTCTCACCTCCCATGTGGGACACCCGGGTTTGATTCCTGGTCAATGCACTTCCAATGAAAAAAAAATTCCAACAAATGGTGCTGCAGTAATGGGATAGTCACATGCAAAAAGAATGCAATGTAAAAAAAAAGCCAAAACAAAAAACAAAGACAAATTAAAACACCATGGCTCCAGCCGCTGTGTGGGGAATGGGTTGTAGGGGAGGAAAGAAGCAGCAGGGAGGACAGTGAGAAGGATGCAGCATCCTGGGGGAGACACGGTGGGTGATGCAGGTGGAAGAAGTAGGTGGACTTGAAATGCACGCTCAAGGTAAAGCCAGAAGGATTTACTGGTAGGTGGGACTCCATGCTTTTGCCTCAGCATGGTTTTTACCAAGATGGGGAAGGGGCCGTTGGGCTGGGGGCAGGGGTGGTGTCAGGTCCTGCCCTCCCTCCTTCCTACATTTCACCTGCTGTGCTGGTTTGAAAGGATATATGGACCCTAGAAAAGCCATGTTTTAATCTAAATCCCATTTTGTAAAGGCAGAATAATCCCTATTCAATACTGTATGTTTGAATCTGTAATTAGATCATCTCCCTGGAGATGTAACCCAATCAAGAGTGGTTGTTAAGCTGGATTAGGTGATGACATGTCTCCACCCATTTGGGTGGGTCTTGATTGGTTAACTGGAATCCTATAGAAGAGGAAACATTTTGGAGAATGAAGGGGATTCGGAGAGAGCAGAGAATGCTGCAGCACCGCAAAGCAGAGAGTCCACAACCAGAGACCTTTGGAGATGAAGAAGGAAAATGCCTCTCAGGGAGCTTCGTGAAACAGGAAGCCAAGAGAGAAAGCTAGCAGATGACGCTGTGTTCGCCATGTGCCCTTCCAGCCGAGAGAGAAACTGTGACTGTGTTTGCCATGTGCCTTCTCACTTAAGAGTGAAACCCTGAACTTCATCAGCCTTCTTAAACCAAGATATCTTTCCCTGGATGCCTTTGATTGGACATTTCTATAGACTTGTTTTAATTGGGACATTTTCTCAGCCTTAGAACTGTAAACTAGCAACTTATTAAATTCCCCTTTTAAAAAGCCATTCCATTTCTGGTATATTGCATTCCGGCAGCTAGTGAACTAGAACACCTGCTCTGCTTCTGTCCTCTTCCCCTTCAGACAGGCTCTCCCTGCTGCAATTGGTCAGCCTGGCTGAGGCAATTTCTCTTGCAGTCTCATTTCTTCTGAGACCTTTGGTTGGTGCCTGGCTTACCCCTGGGCCCCCTGCTGCTGCCCTCATTCCCAGCTGCCAAGCTCAGCTAATGAGCTCACCACCCAACAGAGCCCAAGGCAAAGCCCACCCTGAGCACCTCCCACAGTGCCCACCGGCCCATGGGACATGCCATGGTGCCCCTGCCTGCCTCTTTCCTGCTCAGTCTGCCTCAGAGCATTGTCAGACATGGATAGGCATAAATGGATCTATCCAAAATAAGTTGAAAGTCTCACCCATTACCTGTCTAATCTTAGCTGGCTGGCTTATGACAGAGTAGTTTTCCTTCATCTGAAAAACTACTGTAAATAGTCTAACTAGTTTTTATCAGAAGTCAGTTTAAGGACTAGTGCAAAGTATAGGCAGTGTCTCTCCTTTCTCTACTAGGATGTGAAAAGATGCTAATACATTTTCTTTGATCCCAAGTATATAAGTCATTATAAACAAGTCTGTTGGAATCATCACTACAAAATTCATACCAAGATTTCCACAGAATAATCCTTCTTGCTGACTAGATCTTTGATCCTGGCCTTAGTGATGGAAAGTTCTAGGCCCTCCTTCCCTCCTTCCCTCCTTCCTTCCTTCCTTCCTTCCTTCCTTCCTTCCTTCCTTCCTTCCTTCCTTCCTTCCTTCCTTCCTTCCTTCTTTCCTTCCTTCATTCTTTCCTCCATGTGGAATCCACTATGAGCTAGGCATTTCATGTTGATTGCATAGAGATGAAATGAACAAAGTCTCTGCTTTCAAAGAATTGGGATCTAGCTGGCAAAATACAAAGCAAACAAGCACAATAGAGTACGGCAGTGCCAAGGACTGGGGGTTGTAGAGGAAAGAAGCCACTCAGGCATGTGCACGTGGGAGCCCCATGCCAGCATCTTCCTTGCAGCACTGTGTGCCCTGGACACAGCCAAGGGTTCGCCAACAGGGAAATGGACAGACAACCCATGGTATGTGTTGTATAATAAAGTGCTCTTCAGCATTCAAGATGCATGAGCTAGATCTATGTGTACTGATATGGATAACTCTTGAAAGCATGTTGAGTAAAAACATTGCATATGTATATTGTGTATATATATATATATACACAAATTCTATATATTGCTGTAGACACAGGCTTCTGTAGTAAAAGGAGAAGCACAACCTGGAAGGATATATACCAACTTGAGAATGATGGTTTCAAATGAGGGATCGGGGAGAGAATGGGTCTGGGAGAGGTACCACAGAGTCTTCAACTATATTCATAACATGTTATCTCCAACAGTATTGAGCAAATGGACCAAATGCCAACACTGGCTAAATCTGGTGCCATGGGCACACGGATGTGGGTGATATTATCTTCTGTAATTTTATATGTATTTGAGACAGTTATAAATTTTTAAAGGGCACCTTTGGGTCTGGGGTGTGGAGAGAAGTTCATGCTGAAGATATGGGACCATCTGTGTGCTCAGGTGGCCTGGCACCGAATGCCCAGTGAGGGCAAATGAGGACCTGGGGAAACGCTTTTGGATTTTTATTTTTGCACGGGCAGGTCTGGGAATTGAACCCAGGTCTCCAGCTCGGCACGCAAGAAGTCTTGCCACTGAAACACCGTTGCGCCGCCCAACACTTATTTTTTTATTTATTTTTTTTTTTACATGGGCAGGCACCGGGAATCGAACCCGGTTCCTCAGGCATGGCAGGCAAGCATTCTTGCCTGCTGAGCCACCATGGCCCACCCCCAACACTTATTTTTAATAGAGGAGGAAAGGACAAAGAAGACGTGATAAGAGGAGGGCTCAGAGAAGGAGAAGAGCCAGGAGAAGGTGGTGATGAGGAGGCCCAGGGAAGAAAACTGTTTAAGAATCTTTAAGAAAATGTCAGCCGCTCCGTACATGGAGGGACAGAGAATGACAAGTGAGTCCCTGCCTTGTGCCCACCCCAAACCTCTCCCTGGATTCAGCGATGATTTCTTCTTCTATTCCCCCTTTTCTTTTTTCTTTTTCTTTTCTCGTTGCTGATGTAATTTAAAGAAAATTCCAGACATTATGTCTTTCTACCTTAATATAACTGCAGTGTGTCTTTCTAAAGACATCAGGAGAGGTTTCTAAAGAGGGAAATGTGCATTATATGTTGCAGATGACTTGAGAGAGATGAGGCCTGAGGGGCTGCCATGAGAACCCCCGGTGCCAGGATGGGGTACATCTGAGGGTGAGGGGTGGAGGCAGGGCAAGGAGAGGCGGGATCCCCGGGGCAGAGTTGGAATTGGCCAGGGGCATTCATGCAGGGCCTCTGAACCGTAATAAATTCAGCTCATCATTTTGAGAAGTGGGATGGTAAAGAAAGAAGTAAAAGAGGTGGGCATTGGAGTGGGGCAGGGTTGATAAAAGTGTTTTCAGGATGGGGAAAGGTGATTTATTTGGAGGCTCAGATGGCGGGGTGAAAAAGGAAGGAAAAGTGTTGGAGGAAATTCCTGGAGAAGCAGAAGTAGCTAAGATGAAGAGCACAGCGGAGCTAATTCTTCAATAAACATGAAGTTGCTCAGGCATCTAGAGCGGGGAGGAGACTGGCATTCTTTGAGTTTGCCAGTGTGGGGCATGTGTGTTCGGAGCCCTCTCTGCCCCTGTGGGCAAGGGACTGGGGGCTCAATCCAGGATTGGGATGATATTGTGATTTATTGAATGCCTGCTGTAAATCAGGCACATTCGTTATCCCACTGAATCCTCCTCAACCCATTTTACAGCTCAGAAGAATGGACTCAGAGATGTGAAGTACTTGCTCAAGGTCAGGCGAGTAGATAGCAGGTTTGCTCTCACCACACACAAGGCCCTCTGCCCAGCCCCAGGGCCGTGCCATCTGTAAGCAGCAGGACTCACTGGCATGCGCATTTCTGCACACATGCACAATTTCTCCAGCATCTCCCAGAAAACAGCAGGCTGGATTGGCTCAGGGATATAAGGTGCCTATATACCTGGGTGGGGCGGAGATGGCAGAAGCTTAGGGGTTTCAGGAACCTGGGGCTGCTCTTTCCATCTTTGTTCTCGAGTGGTGTTTGTCTCTGGAGTTCCTGAATCCTGCTTCCACTCCTTCCCCTCTCCTTTCTTCCACGTACACAAGCTCCCCAGGTGAATGCAGATAACCTCAATTAACCTACAGAGCCACTCCTGCCTCCTACCATTTGTTTAGAAAGAGGAGGCCTGCAGACGTTGCTGACCCCTTCAAAAGACTTTTTTTTTAGAAGGGCAAGGACAGATTGCCTGGCTGAGCTCCGCGGTGACATTTGCCCCATTCACATTTGCAGAGGGGCTGAGTCTCCTCTGACAGGGCAGGTGCTCTGTGAGACTGGGACGTGGGTGGACGGTGATTGGTATCACACTCATTCTCTTTAAGAGATGTCTCTGCTTGGCAGGTGTTCCTTCTGGGAAGGGAGGCTTAAGCCCACAGGTGAGCTTGTCACATGGGACTTAATTGTCCCCTTCAGCATAATGTAGTGGTCAGAGCATTGGGTCTGAATTTCTCCTGGAATCACGTTGGGTGAGGCTCTCAGCTTCCGGGCACAGAGGATGAAGAAGAGCACTGCAGGAGAATGAGGCATTGGTAAGGTTGGAGGGTGGAGGTGGAGGAGGGCTGAGGCTAGAGAGCTGTCAATCCACCCTTGCTGAATTTAATTGCACTAGGAAGAATGTTTGATACAATCCTCAAAAGAAAATCACCGAGTCAAAGGAGAAATTTTAGGTGGGTGACTTAAAGGCTCAAACCTAAAGATTTCTTGGGTAACTGACCTGAGGTGATCCTGAGGGATGCTTGGCCATTTGTATCCTAGCAAGTGTGGGATTCACACCCTGGGACAGAGGGGCCATGCTGGCTGTCTGCTCTGAGGGCTTCAAATGCTAAACCCAACCAGGGCCTGGGTCCATGTGACTTTGTTCTTTGCAATTAACATGCAGACTCAAGTTTTTAACAAGGTGAGAACTCATTGATAATAGCTACCACTCACCGAGCCTTAAATATGCACCAAGATTTGTATGTTTAAGCCATTTTCAGTCTGGTTTCTCCCTAGAACACAACCAATCAGATATATGTGTGTATGCACACAAATACACACACACATATACTCATTTATACAAACATGTACAGATATGTACATGTGCATATTGCCTGCTCAAGCAAGTACCACACAACGAGGTTGGCTTTGACAACAGGAATTTATTAGCTCATGGTTTTGAGGCTAAGAAAAAGTCCAAAGCAAGGCATCATCAAAGGTAATGCTTTCTTCCCAAAGACTAGTGTTCTGGGACCGGCTGCCGGCGATCCTCGGTCCTGGGCTTTCCTGTCACATAGCAATGCACAAGGCAGCCTCTCCTGGCCTCTCCCTTCTCTTCCAGGTTCTGTTGACACTCAGCTTCTTGCTTCCTGTGGCTTCCTCTCTATCTGTCTGAATTTTATTCCTATTATAAAAAACTCCAACATTAGGATTAAGACCCATCCTGATTCAGTTGGGCATCACCTTACCTGAACTAATCTCATGAAAAGCTCTTGCTTACAATGGGTTTGCATTCACTGGAATGGATTGGGTTTAAGAAGATGTTTTATGCTTCTCTGGGATATATAGCTCCAAGCCACCAAATATGTATTGTTTTGGTTTGCTAAAGCTGACAAAATGCAATATGCCAGAAGTGGATTGGCTTTTAGCAATGGGGATTTAGTAAGCTTACAAATTTACAGTTCTAACGCCATGAAAAAAATTGTTCCAATTAAGGCATCAACAGGATGATACCATCTTTGCTAGTTTGAAACTATTGTGTACCCCAGAAAAGCCATGTTTTTTTAATCCTGATCCAAACTTGTGGGGGCAGCCATGTTCTGTTAATCCTGTTTCAATATCATAGGGTGGGATCTTTTAATAAGGTTGTTTCCATGGAAATGTGATACACCCAACTGTTGGTATAATCTTTTGGTTATATGACTTCCTTGGAGTTGTGACATACCCAATTGTGGGTGTGGTCTTTTGGTTAGATGGAGATGTGACTGCACCCATTAAAGGTAGGCCTTGATTAGTTTACTAGAGTTCTTAAAAGGGGAGACATTTTACAGAAAACGCAGTTGCTTTGGAGCCAACAGAGACAGAGACATCTGGAGATACTTGGAGTGTGACAGAGCAGACACCTAGACACAGACGTCTGGAGATGTAGAGCCCAACGGATGTCACCATGTGCCTTCCCATGAGTTGCTAAGTAAACCAGAACACAAAGTAAGCCAGAACCCAGAGCTGTGCCCTGGAGAAGCCATTTGAAGGCCCACAGATGCTTAGAGAGGAAACCACTGGCATCAAAAGCTGGAAACAATGGAACCAGGAACAAGGACCAGCGGATGCCAGCTATGTGCCTTCCGATGTGACAGACATTGGCTTTTCTTGAGTCAAGGTATCTTTCTTTGGATGCCCTGGTTTGAACATTTTTATGACCCAAGAACTATAAACTTGTAAGTTAATAAATTCCCTTTATAAAAGCCATTCCATTTCGATATATTGCATTCCAGCAGCTGTAATAAACTAAAACCCTTTCTCTGAAGACCAGTTACTGGCAAGCTTGGGTTCCAGATGTCTCCTGGTTCTTCTCTACTGGACTTCCTTGCTTCATCTTCTGGCTTCTCTATCTGGTTTTTTCTCTAAACTTTTCTAAGTGTTCCTCTGTTTTCTGGGTACTTTATCTCTTATAAAGGACCTCAGTAAGAGGATTAAGACCCACCCTGGGGCAGGCATCAACTGAAATAACTAAATCAAAAAGCCCCACCTACAATAGGTCTACACCTACAGGAATAGATTGAAAGAACACAATGCTTCCCGGGGCACATGCAGCCTCTGAGCTACCACATATATTAAGAGCTTTATTTTAAGGAATTGGTCTGCATAATTGTGGATATTGGCAAGTCCCAAATATGTAGTGCAGGTAGCAGATTGGAAACTCAGGCAGGAGTTGATCTAGCAATCTTTTTTAAAAATATTTTATTGAGAAATTTTCACATACATACAGTCCAGACATAGTATATAACCAGTGGCTCACAATATCATCACATAGTTATGTATTCTTCACCATGATCATTTTTTTAACATTTGCATATCTCCAGCAAAAAAAAGAAAAAAGAAAAAACTCATACATGCCATACCTCTTTTACCACTCCCTTTCATTGACCACTAGTATTTCAATTTACCCAATTTTGTTTTACCCTTTATCCCTCTCTATTATTTATTTATTTATTTTTCCCTATTTTTTATTTGTCTGTCCAAACCCTGGATAAAAAGAACATGAGACACAAGGTTTTCACAATCACACAGTCACGTTGTAAAGGCTATGTAGTTATATGATCATTTTCACGAATCAAGGCTACTGGAACACAGCTCAACAGTTTCAGGTACATCCCTCCAGCCACTCCAATGCACCAAATTAAAAAAGGATATCTATATAATATGTAAGAATAACCTCCAGGATAACCTCTCAACTCTGTTTGAAATCTCTCAGCCACTGAAACTTTGCTTTGAGTAATTTCTCTCTTCCCCCTTTTGGTCAAGAAGACTTTTTAAATCCCATGATGCTGGGTCCAGGCTCATCCTGGGAATCCTGTCCCATGTTGCAAGGGAGATTTACATCACTGGGAATCATGTCCCACGTAGAAGGGGAGAGCAGTGAGTTCACCTACCAGGTGGACTTAGAGAGAGAAGCCACATCTAAGCAACAAAAGAGGTTTACTGGGGCGACTCTTAGGCATAAATATCAGTAGGCGTAGCCTATCCTTTGCAGGAACAAGGTTCAATAAAGGTAAGCCCCAAGATTGAGGGCTCAGCCTATTGAATTGGTTGTCCCCACTGCTTGTAAAAATATTAGGAATTCCCCAGAGGAGAAGTTGAATATTTTCTCTTTGCTCCCCAGTCCCCCAAGAGGATTATAAATACTTTTTTTTCAACTTCTTTAATTGTATAGTATAACATATATACAAAGCAAAGAAATAAAAAAAACAATAGTTTTCATAGCACTCTTCAAAAAGTAGTTACAAGATCGATCCCAGAGTTTGTCATGGACTATCATACGATCTGCTTATATTTTTCCTTCTAGCTGCTCCAGAATATAGAAGGTTAGAGGGCTTAAATATCTTTTTATCATCACAATTGACTTTTTTTCCTTCTTTTTTTGTGAACAATAACATATATACAAAAACCTATAAATTTCCAAGCACAGCACCACAATTAGTTGTAGAACATATTTCAGAGTTTGACATGGGTTACAATTTCACAATTTTAGGTTTTTACTTCTAGCTGTTCTAAAATACTGGAGACTAAATGAGATATCAATTTAATGATTCAGCATTCATATTCATTTGTTAAGCCCTATCTTCTACGTATAATTCCACCATCACCTTTGATCTTTCCGTCCCTCTCTTTAGGGGAGTTTGGGCTATAGCAACTCTAAATTTTTCATATTGCAAGAGTCTGTCTCTAATATGGAGTGGAGAGATGGAACTATCTGATGTTCTGGAGAGGTTGGACGAAGTTTCAGGACTTATCTGGACCAGGGACCCATCTGGAGGTTGTAAGTTTCTGGAAAGTTACTCTAGTGCATGGAACCCTTATGGAATCTTATATCTTGTCCTAGGTGTTCTTTAGGATTGGCTGGAATGGCCCTGGTTGGGGGTTGGCAGGTTATGACAGGTAGCAAGGTCTACCTGAAGCTTGCATATGAGCAACCCCCAGAGTAGCCTCTCGACTCTATTTGAACTCTCTCTGCCACTGATACTTTATTAATTATACTTCTTTTCCCACTTTTGGTCAGATTGTAATTACTGATCTCACGGTGCCAGGTCTGGATTCATCCCTGGGAGTCTTCTCCCACGTCACCAGGGAGACTTTCACCCTGGATGTCATATCCTGTGTAGGGGAAGGGCAATGATTTCACTTGCAGAGTTGGGCTTAGAGAGAGTGAGGTCACATCTGAGCAACAACAGAGGTCCTCCAGAAGTAACTCTTAGGCATGCCTATAGGTAGTCTAAGCTTCTCCACTACCTACATAAGCTTCACGAGAGTAAGCCTCACAATCAAAGGTATGGCCTATTGGTTTGGGTACACCTAAGGTTTGACATGTAAATAATTTTTTATTCTCTGCCCAAATTACTCTGGGATATGTCAGGGCATCACACTAACCTGTACAAATGTATGTAGCAGTCTTGAGTCTTCATTCTGCAGGGAAGGTCATGGTCTGGAAGCTGGAGTTGTTAGAGTCTTGAGGCAGAACTTCTTGGAAAACTTCAGGTTTTGTTCTTAAGGCTTCCAACTGGATGAGTCCTGCTTTCATGATTGAGGGTCATCTCCTTGATTTAAAGTCAACTGGTTGTAGGTATTAACCACCTCTACAAAATACCTTCACAGCAACGCCAAGATTAGTGTTTGATTAAGTAACTGGGTACCATGGTCTCACCACGTTGACACTGAAACTAACCATCACATACCGAGTCACCTTGATTTTCACAATAGCATGTAAAATTATCTAAAATACTGTTATTACCACTATTTCACAGAGGAGAAACTGAGACCAGATTACAGAGGCAGGTTTACTGTGTAACTAATGAAACTTCAAGGCCCCTTCCACACACAGGCCCCTGCCAAGCCCTACAAGAGGCCCACCAGCCTGTTCTCTTGGCCACGTGTTTTGTAAGTTTTGCAAGAGGAAGTTATTTTACATGCACTTAGTTAGGATTGCTCTCTATTTCTTCTCTATGGTCCCCTCCAGCACACATCCTCTTCTGTCAAGTGATGTTAGTGAGATCAGCGATTTTGGGGTAAAAGATGATGAATTGGGGCTCCCTTTCTTTTGGGTTGCAGGAGATATGTTTCTATGATTTGCAGTCACCTCTGTGTACAGGTAAGTTGGCTTTCTTGTGGAGAAATGGCTTCTAGGAACACTCCTACTGCCGACCTCCTCTCTCCAATGTATTGTGGCAGTATGAGCTTGTCTTGTGGAACCCGGGCCCGGGGTATATGGCAGTGGAGGAGACAACAGGATGAAGTGTGTGGAGCTAGTAGCTAGCCTGTGGAGGGTTATTCCAGTTATCAGGTGTGTGAAATTGTTAGCAGAGGATTTGATTCTCACTGACACCTAAAAACGAAAGGTCTCTCTTGCTGGGAATATATTTGATAAGGCAGAATATGCCATTATTTATATTTTCTTTTTTTCATGGAAATTGCCAGAAATATAGCTATATGACAGCTACTGTGTTTTTCATGCACAAATTAGTAGTAGTGCTATAACTAGTGAGCATGTCTGTATCTGAAGTTGCATTTGAACCATCAGTCATAAAAACATTTTCATCAGCCATGCTTGAGGAAAGACGGAATTATCTTTACAAAATTGTTGTCTCACACAGAGGCAACCAGAGCTTCAGAACATAGGATAAATGCTTTATGGAAGCACATCAGTTAATAAAAACATTGTTATTTTTCAGGATTAGTTGATATTTGTGGTCTTTTTCAGTGCTTTATTATTTGTAATTTGACGTGAACTCTTTTACATTTTAGTCATTTTTGTCCCCAACTTCAAATTTGTAATTTTATATATATTTTTTCTTAAAGAATATACTCCAAACTATATAAATTTTTAGGTTACATAAAACCTGGATCAATCCCTGAAAAAAATATGAAAATCACAGCCACTAAAGCAACCACACCAGAACTTGAATCCTGATCTATGTGACTCTGGAGCCCAAGTCTAGACTCACAGTGAGCTTCAAACTTTGACATGTGCGGGGATCTAGCTCAACTGCAGATTCCAGCTCAATAGATCTGATCTGGGACCCGACAGTGCCTGTTTTGTGGGCCACATCAAGAGAAGCCAGGGCTTCTCCAGTAACACGTGTACAGCTTGTTCTGCTGTGTGATCTGGTCATTGGAATGGCTCCTTGGAATGGAGTCCATTGGCTGAAGTTCCTGCCTCAATCTCTGTCTCCTCACTCCAAGCCCTGGAGACAAGCCTGACATTGAGAAGTTTTTTTGTGGACCATGTTTCAACTGCTACACTTCCCTCTTACAGCTTTGTGGAGCCCAGGAGTGCTGACAGGCTGTTACTAAGCCATCCCCTTTGTGGAGAAGACTACTGCCCTTCAGGCAACTGCCCCAGGCGGCAGGTTCAGTGGTTGACTCACATCTCTGGCTCCCCTTTCCCTGCTCCAGATAGCGGGTGGGATATGTTGGACACCCCAAAAGTCATCTCCGTCTCTTCAAGAAGAATGTTTCTCCTACCCCGAGGGCTCAGATCCTGGTCTCCCACCCCTTCCTAGACTTTGGCTTGGAACTGACCCCAGTCGCTGCACGGCAGCCTCTAGAGATGCAATGAGCACATGGACACCAGCGGTTTCCACATGACAGGTGCAGCTTGGGGGATTCTGCTTGCCTGGCCTTCTCCTCCTTTGGGATAGAGTTCCTTAGCCGCTCTGAATGCCTGGTCCATTAACTGAACTTCCTGCCACCTGCCTCATAGGATTTTTGCAGGAATTTAAGGGGTGTTACCTGGCGGAGTGCTGGCGCAGTGCTGGCTTGGAACCCTTGTGGAAGTGGCTCTTGTTCCTGGCTGCGCCAACCCTAGGGATCTGGGGGTGTAGGGCATGTAGCCCCTGCACAATTTACCCCAATGTATAGTATAAAGAAACCATGTTAGAGCACAAGGCCATCTGGAAATAATGCCAGCCCTGCAGAGCACTGGCATTGGTTGTGGGTTTGAGGGCAGCTAATTGTTTCCTGACAGATGTCAGCTCTGTCTGCCTGCCCCTCAGGTATGTTTTGCAGCTGTGTGGCAACCCGACAGCCTCTGGCATGCTCTTCTTTCTCAATCTTTCATGAGTGCCTCCAAACTCCAGGCCACACAGCTCAATCACCACGAGCCCACCCGATGGCCGCATGCCACAGTTGATTTTATTTTTCATCTTTAGAGAGGTATTTTTGCAGAGAGGCATCAGATGTTTGTCCTGAGGACATATTTTCCAGGAAAGCCTGAATGCTACCAGATGGGGGACAGGTGGGTGCTCCCTCACTGTCCCCATCCTCTGGAGGTTTCCTTTCATTAGCATCCACCAAGATGACCCTGTTGGGCAGCTCTGCCTCAGGCTCTCTAGTCCCAAGGGTCTCTCTGCCATCATGGAGCAGCCTGGCCTGAGTTTGGGTTATTTTGAGCTGCTCCTGTAAAATGTACCTTCAAATCCTGAGAAAGGGGGAACCAGCTCACCTGGGACCAGCTTACTAATCACTAAGCACATGCTGTCACTGGGTACAGAGCAGGAAGTCGCTATGTCACAGTCTTTAGGAGAGGCATTCTGCTGAATCATCCCGTGGAGGGGACATGCCTCCCTTTTCTTTGGTTCCAATAAATTTTTTTAATCCACTACTGTTTTCGTTTGCTAGAGTTGCCAGAATGCAATATGTCAGAAATGAATCAGTTCTTATTAAGTTACAAGTTTACCATTCTAAGGCCTTAAAAATGTCCAAACTAAGGCATCCAGAAAAAGATACCCTGACTCTGAAGAAAGGCTGATGTCTGTCACATGGAAAGGCATGTGGCTGGTGTCTGCTGGTTCTTGTCCCCTGGTTCCGTTGCTTCCAACTTTGGAACTCTCTAAGCATCTGTGGACCTTCACTTAGCTTCTCTAGGCACAACTCTGGGTTCTGGCTTGCTTAGCACCTCATGGGAAGGCACACAGCCACATTTGCTGAGCTCTGCATCTCCAAACGACTGTATTAAGGCATCTGCTCTCTGTGTTGGCACTACAAGCATCTCCAAATATCTGCGTCTATATCAGCTCTCAGCGAGCCCTCGTAAAGACTCCAGTCAGCTAATTAAGGCCCACCTTGACGGAGCACAGTCACATCTCCAACTAATCAAAAGGTCACACACACAATTGGGCATGTCACATCTCCATGGAAAAAATCCAATCAAAGTTTCCACCCTAAACAATAGGTCTGCCCCCAGGAGATCAGACCAGGATCAAAGAACATGGCTTTTTGGGGTATATAACATCCTCAAAACAGCACAACTAGTAAATTTCAAACTGCCATATGTAGAAGCAAACCGATTTACTTAGCTCCTTGGCTATTTGTTTAGGGATTAATGTATCACATTGTATTTTTTTTTTCAATAATTGAAGCCCCTGGCCCTGCATTTTTTTTTTTTTTTGAGGGGAGGAGGAGTGGTTCAAGTGTAGATGGAGATTTCTTTCTTTCACTTTTTTAAACAAATATTTTTATTAAGGAGATTTTATATTAACCCAGATGACCTCAGTTTATTTTATATGAAGCATTAACTTTAGGAAAGTAAGAGCACAGGCAGAGCCCTGGGAATGTAGTTTGCCTGCTCATCTTTTTCTTAATTTGGTGTCTGAAGTAACAGGCTTTGATAGGAAAGAAGAGGGGAAGCTGTGAAATTCCTTTACTTGGAAAATTTTGTTGAATAGCACCTGTTAGTACTAAAGGCCAGGCAGAATGCTGGGCCCAGAGAGGGTGTGTTAGTTTTCTGTGGCTGCACAAATTGGTTGGCTTAAAACAAAAGAAATTTATTCTCACAGCTCTGGAGGCTGGAAGTCCAAAATTAAGAACTGATCTGTGCCTGTTTGAAAGGATTTATGTACCCTAGAAAAGCCATATTTTAATCCTAATCAGTCTTGTGGGAGCAACCGTTTCTTTTAGTCCCTGTTCAGTGATGTAGATTGGAAATTTGATTAGATTACCTCCATGGAGATGTGGCTTACCCACTAGTGGATATTAACCTGTCATTATAGGGAGATGTGACTCCATCCATTCCAGGTGGGTCTTGATTAGTTTACTTGAATCCTTTAAAAGAGGAAGCATTTTGGAAAAAGCTTGAGAATGACAGGAGAGCAACAGAGCAGAGTCAAGAGAATGACGAGAGTCAGAGTCCATGCAACCAGAGACCTTTGGAGATGAAGAAGGAATACGCCCCTGGGAAAGCTTCATGGAACAAGAGGCCTAGAGAGAAAGCCAGCAGATGTCACCATGTTCACCAGCTGCCTTTCCAATTGAGAGAGAAACCCTGAACTAATTGGCCTTCTTAAACCAAGGTATCTTTCCCTGGATTCCTTAGATCAGGCATTTCTACAGACTTGCTTTAATGTTAGCATTTCCATGGCCTTAGAACTGTAAACTAGCAACTTATTTAATTCCCCTTTTATAAAAGCCATTCTGATTCTGGCACACTGCACTCCAGCAATGAGCAAACTAGAACACCCTCCAAGATCTCTAGGTAAGAGAACTTTCTTGCTTATTCCAGACATTACTTGGCTTGTGGCCACATGATTTCCATCTCTGCTTTGGTCTTCCCTGCTGTCTCTGTGTCCAAATTTCCCTTTTCTTATTAGGACACCAGTCATATTGAATTAAGGATCCACCCCACTTCATTATGACCTCCTTTTCACCTGCCTAATTCCATCTGTAATGACCATATTTCCAAATAAGATTATGTTCAGAAGTGCTAGGGATTAGAACTTCAAAATATCTCTTTGGGGGACATGATTCAATCCATATCAGTGATGAATGCGATGGAGAAAAATGAAGGAAGTGACACAAAGTGCAAGGGTGGGGTAGTGAGGGATGCTACACAGATGACTTTCAAGCAGATGCTTAAGGGAGTGAGATGTGGATATGTGAAGAATGTATGTTCGAGGCAGAGGCAAGGGTCAGTGCAAAGGCCCTGAGGCAGTAGTGTGGTTGTAGTGGTACAGGGAAAGTCAAGGATCCCCAGGGGGAGGGACGGAGTGATGGGAGGGAGGGGGATAGGAGAGGAACTGGAGGAGCTGGGAGCAGCTATGGCCTTGGAGGCGACTGCACAGAATCTGGCTTCAACCCTGAAAAGGCTGCAGAAGATTTGGGCAGAAGAATGGCCTGATGTGACTCGTGTTTTAATATGATCACCCACTGTTAGGTCAGCAAAGCTCAGTGTTCAGAGCAATGATCTGGTACCCAACAAGGAAAAAGCAGGAGCCTGTGGAAACTGACTAAGTGAAAACATTTATACATCTTGTAGGTGAAGGGTGCTTTGATAGATACTTTGGTTCCATCAGTTGTACAGGGGTAGTTCTGCCATTTAAACAGAAATGTCTCACTCTGCCCTTTTCTGAAGGGGTTCATCTGGAACACAGTCTGTTCCATTTGGAAGGAGCTAAAGTAAGTATTACTTCAATAAAGCAAAGGTCAATAAGAGAATTGGTTTTCATCTATTAAACCTATCATGATTTGCCACAAGGAGTAATATTAGTGAAGCACCCAAACCAATTATTTCAGACCACAAACATTGAAACACCAAAGTGATAAGGCAGCAGGTATTTCGCTATTGCTGCATAACAAAGCACCCCAGAACTTAGTGATTCTAAACAATGATGTATTATTTCTCATTGTTCATGTATCTCAGGGGTTTCTTCTGCTGGCCTTCCCTGGACTCGCTCATGTGACCACATTCAGCTGGTGGGTCAGTTTAGAGATGGACTCAGCCAGAATGCTGGATCACCTGGACCTTTCTGTCCACACGGTCCTAAGGCTACTCTTTCCACCTGGTCTCTCCTTAAAAGTTCTAGACAGCAAGGGCAATTCAAGAGAGTAAAAGTTTTTCAAGACCTAAGTTTGGAAGTTATTCAACTTTCACTGCATACCATTGTCAAAGAAAGTCACGGAACCTGTCCAGATTTGTGCTCTTGGTGAGATGGGAGAGTCGGTGCAGCCACCTTTGCAAACAGGTCAGCACAGTGAGTGGAGTTCTAGAATGTTGTTTAGATCAGCTCCAACAGGAAGGGCAGAAAGAAATTGTGTTTCATCTCATTTGCTTTGCTAGTGTGTGAAGAGGTAAAAAGTCTCTCCTGCAGTAAGACCCAGCACCCAAGGTTAGTTGAGTGTTTGCCCAGGAGCCCATGGGGGAATTTCTGTATTTTTAGAAGAGTGTTGGCATGGCTTTGAGTTGCCATCCCTTGAACTGCCTCAAGGCCTGGCATCCCAGTAAAGCGCCCACCTGTGCTGGCAAGGAGACCAGGAGTGTTTGCAAACTGACTGCCTTGGGTCTGCTTCTCTTGTGGACATATTATTTTCTTATCAGGAGTTGAAGTAACCCTCCAACTTCTCCCCTAGAAACTCAGGTGCTTTATTATGATAAAAGTGCCATTTGTAAAGCATGTGGAATTGAGCACATCACACCCAACACCCTAGGAAGCCCTCTCTCATACATTCGTCGGTTGTTCTCATCCACCCCCAGGGCAGGCCTCGCTATTCTGGTTTTTCATGTGAAGAAACTGAGGCTTTGGGGTCTTAAGGATGTGCTGGAGTGTCTAAATTGGCTTGGGGCCCCTAAGAGTTCCCTGGCTCATGGATGAGGCTATGGGAACTGTACAAAGTCTCCCTCACTTCACACAGGAGTTTCAGTGAATCACTTCTTTCTTCCATCCTTGTTCATGCAAGTCTTACTGAACTCATTTGATTATTTCACCCTTTGAATCAGATGCTTCAGAGAGTCCCGTTGGTGTTCTAAGGAGTTAAGCTGTGCTAAGGAATCCTGCTTTCCAGCACTGGAGACAGCCCAGTCCCGCCCACTGCTTGCTCAGCTCTTGCTTCTCCCTGACCCACCATTTGCTGGGAGAAGATGTAAGTACCCCAAGAGACACAACCTGTGAAGAGCTAAGCTGACTCTCAAAGCCTGATGCCCCCAAATTGCCTCTGGGGAACCGTGATGTGGATTCATTCTGGTGGATCACTTGTTCTGCTTCTAAGCACCTGGCTAGACACCTGCCTGCTCACATCAGAACCCCAGTGAGCAAAGCTGTCTTTATCAACCCAGTTAGGGGGAAGAAGCCTGGCTCTCTGCTTGAGTTACTCTTCAAACTTGTGTCAGGAGGTCTTGTCCTCACACAGCCCGGGCACTAACTGAAGAAAAGGAGGACAGAGCCTCTCGAGATAATATCCTGTTTCTTTGGAAACCAGATTGTAGTCTTGTAAATGATGCATGGCCTGTGTGTGATCATACTCTGTATTTCCTGGAGCCCAGAGGCTTTTAAAATCCTTACACTTCAGGATTCCATTTCCAGCTCTGAGGTTGACTCTTTGCTATGAACTTGCCCCTTTACTGCCCTGCCCCCTCAAAGCTGTCTTTATAAGCAGAGGTGACTAGCCATCCAGGAAAACATCTCAGGGGCAGCTAAGGAGGAATTCAGACTTCTCTCAAAGGACTTTTAGGATGCTTTGAAGATGCTTTCTAAAAAAAGGGGTCCAAGGTAGGCAATGGTATCTCCCTGTCTGAGAGGAAGAGTTGGGGTACAGAACCAGCCAGCATAGCAAATGGGACCCAGATATGTCAAATGTGGTGGTGGAGGGAACTGAGACTCTGCTTTGAGATCAGGGACCTACCTGGTTGGTGACCGTGGGGCCCTGCTTCCAGGGACCTCTGTCTGATAGCTCTTTTCTCTAGAGGATGACAATCTCTTTCTCCCTGGGCAAAGCCACCTTCAACCTGATGTTTTTTTCTCCTGCAGGAGGATCTTTGCTTCAGGCCCACCTTTCCCCTTAGCTCTGTGACTCCCAAATAGAGGTGATTTTGGTCCCTCCCCAGGGCACACTTGGCAATGTCTGGAGACATTTTGAATTGTCATAACTTGTGGGGATGCTGCTTACCTCCAGTGGGTAGAGGCCAGAGATATTGCTCAAGATTCTGCAGTGCACAGGACAGCACAACAAAGAATTGTTTGGTCCAAACTGTCAATAGTAATGAGGCTGAGAAACCCTGCTGTTGATGGCTGCCTCTCACCCAGAAAATGAAACCCATGGTTCTTGGCTCTGCCTCAGTGCCTTCCACAGCACCTTGAAAATGGCCCATGCATGTTGTGGAAGTTTGATGGTGTATATACCCCCAGAAAAGGCCATATTCTTTTTTATGTTTAAATATTTTTATTGACAAGTCTTCATGCACATACAGTCCATACATGGTGTAAAATCAATGGCTCACAATATCATCACATAGTTGTGGATCCATCACCATGATCATTTTTAGTTACATCACTCCAGAAAAAGAAATAAAAAGAAAAAAGAAAAGAACTCATATATTCCATATCCCTTACCCTCCCTTTCATTGACCATTCGTATTTCCATGAATCCAATTTATTTTACCCTTTGTCCCCCCTATTATTTATTTAGTTATTATCCATACTTGTTTTACTCATCTGTCCATACCCTGGATAAAAGGGGCATCATACACAAGGTTTTCACAATCACACAGTCACATTGTAAAAGTGATATCTTTATACAGTTATCTTCAAGAATCAAGAAGACCATGTCCTTTGAATCCACTCCTGTGGGTGCAGACCTAGTGTAGGTAGGACATTTTCATTAGGTTATTTCAACTGAGGTGTGACTCTTACTGGAGTCCTTTATAAGAAGATAAAAGACAAAGTCCACACAGAAGCTAAGAGAGACAGAAGCTAAAAGAGAAACACCTAGAGAAGCTGAGAGAGAAGAAGCCAGAAGCTGAAAGCAACAAAACCCAGGAGAGAAGGACCAGCAGATGCCGGCCATGTGCCTTGCCAGCGACTGAAGAGCCCCAGATCACCAGCAGCCTTTCTTTGGGGAGAAGGTATCATCCTGTTGATGCCTTAATTTGGACATTCTCATGGCCTTAAAACTGTAAACTTGTAAGCTAAGAAATCCCCATTGTAAAATCCAGAACATTTGAAGGATATTGTATTTCGTCAGCTTTTAGCAAACTAGCATGCTTGTCCTATCTTTTTTGAGCAAGAGCCTGCCTCTTCCCCTGCCAACATCAGTAATTCTTATTCAAGCCCAGGGAGAGATCACCCATTACCATTAACAAGTGGAAGCCAGGTCTTATTTTCCAGGATCTACCTCTTCTCCAAAATCTTCATCATCACCATCAACAAAAACGTCCCAGTTCTCATAAGCATCACAGATAAGCTAAAGCGTACAGCTGCCTGAATTCAGTTCCTGCCATTGTGTAGTCTATAACGCCAAAGAAAGCAGCCCCAAAGCTGGTCCTTCAGCTCAGGAACATC
The DNA here is from genome assembly GCA_004026745.1 of Myrmecophaga tridactyla. Classification (NCBI taxonomy): domain Eukaryota; kingdom Metazoa; phylum Chordata; class Mammalia; order Pilosa; family Myrmecophagidae; genus Myrmecophaga; species Myrmecophaga tridactyla. The sequence continues at coordinate 111,851 of PVIY010002177.1, read as the reverse complement.
ATCATCATCATAATCATCATCATCATCATCATCATCATCATCATCATCATCATCATCATCATCACAAGCCAATTGACAAGCAGTCTTTAAGTTTATTGTGATGATGATGGATTATGAAAGGGAAGCAGCTCTGCAGAGTACCACTGGGCTCTCAGCAGCCAAAAGCCACAGTCACTCTGCCCCAGGCTTCTGTGATCTCTGTCCAGTGTGAGCCTATTTTCATAAAGAGTACTGGCATCTAAGCCTCTGATGACAAGGTTTCTCTTTTACTCACATATAAAAACATTTCTTGGCAAAACCCAAAGTTCACTAAATAGGCACATCTTAAGCTATCACAGTGTGCAGGTGGGTGGAGATGCTTTTCCTGCCCAACCAGGTAGAATCTGCTGGGGCAAAAGCCCCTACTTGGTTGTCTGCCCCTGCCCCTGCCTCATTACTGCTGCCATAGCTGGTTGAAGGCAGAGTTTGGGTATTAGGGGGCAGCTTTTGCCACAAAGAAATGCTTTGTCATTTTCATTTTTTAGTCACTATAGTCGAGACTGGAAATTGCACGCTGCCTTTTCCCCCAGCCCCCTGATGTTGGGACTCATGAGTGTTTCCACTTAGCATCTGAGTCAGTGAGCTGCCCAGGGCCTCTACACCTAGGAGGACAAAGCGTGTTCTGGGAGGGTTGAGGGGCAGATGGTTCTCCTCTTGGTTGCTTTCCCAAAGTGCCATGTCTAGGGGGGAAAGCAACCAGAACCTGAACTGGGAGCCGAAGCTCCATCAGCCACAGTGTAGAGTCTCTCTTACTTCCCTCCCTCTCCTACTCCCACTTCCAGCAACACACTTAGGAAAGAGTTATGAAGTGTCACACTGGGAAGCGTGACTTGAGGAGCCACAGAAGGAAGACATTATAGTTATTATTGATCACCTCTCTGTGCAGTTTATTTGCAAGCACGTTTTCAGGACCGGGTGAGTAATAAATAAAGTGCCTCTGAACCTCCTTGCTGCTTCCCACTGCTGCTATTTCTGCTGTTGCACCTCATACGTGCAATTCTAGTCGTGTGCCTCCTGGTCACCTGAGCTAAAGGAGTGCAGAATATTTCCAAAATCAATTATAGTCAAACAACTGTTTGGATAGTTCATAGCCAGCACCTGTACTGGATGCTATTGGAGCCTTGTGCAACACCCCTTTACCAAGCAGATGTCCCCCTCCCAGCTCCCAGCCCTGCCCCCTGGAAAAATTGCCCTTGGAAGATCAGGAGCACCTTATTCAGGAAGTTACCCACTCCTGCAGCACCCCATAGTCAATGACAGTTATTGTCAAGGCTCTATTAGTTACCTATTTCATGAAACAAATTATCCCAAAATTTAATGGCTTAAAACAATAACCTTTTATTTTTATCTCAGTTTCTGTGGGTCAGGGATGCAGGAGCAGCTCAGCAGGGTGGTTCTGACTTGGAGTCCCTGTGTGGGTGCAGAGTCATGTGCAGGCCTGACAGGCAGAAGGACCCACCCCCAGGGTGGCTCACTCACCTGGTACACGGGAGCTGATTGTTGGTGGGAGGCTCAGTTCCTTCCACATGGGCCTCTCCCAGGCTGCCCAAGTGCCCTCTCAGCTGGTGGTTGCTTCCCCCAGAGCGAGCAATCCAAGAAAGCAAAGCAAAGCATCGCCGCGCATGGCCCAACCTCAGAGGGCACACCTCCTGGATTCTGGTTGTCAGAGGTGAGACACCAAGTCCTGCCCACATGCAGGGGGAGAGGAATTAAATTCTACCTCCTGAAGAGAGGAGGGTCAAAGCATTTAAGAAGATGTTTTAAAACCACCACAGGAGCATGTCTGTGGAGCAATTCATGCTAGAGCTGGTCTTCTGCTGAGAACCCATGCTCGCTTGGCTCTTTCCCCTGCCCTATCCTCCTTTTCTCCCTCTTTTTCTCCTGAGAGCCTGTGCTGGTTTGAATTTGTGGACCCCAGAAAAGATATGTCCTTTAATCCTCACTCAATATTACTGGGTGGGAGCTTTGTGATTATCCATGGATTGTGACCCACCCAATTGGTAACTTTTGATTAGATGGTTTCCATGGAGATGTATCTCCACCAATTCAAGGTGTGGTTCTTTGCTGGAGCCTGTTAAGAGGATCCATTTTGGAAAGGGCTGCAGAACCCACACAGCCAGAGACCTTTGTAGAGGAAGAAGGAAAATGGCCCCCTGGGGAGCTTCATGAAACAAGAAGCTAGGAGAGAAAGCTAGCAGACATCACCTTGTTCGCCATGTGCCTTTCCAGTTGAGAGAGAAACCCTGAACGTCACCAGCCTTCTTGAACCAAAGTATCTTTCCCTGGATGCCTTAGATTGGACATTTCTATAGCCTTACCTTAATTGGGACATTTTCACTGCCTTAGAACTGTGGACTTGGAACGTAATAAATTCCCTTTTTAAAAGCTGTTCTGTTTCTGGTATATTGCATTCCTGCAGCTAGCAAACTAGAACAGAGCCCTTTCCCAATAGGTCAATTGAATATGAATGCCCAACTCATTCTTAGCTTCTAGAGAACCTAGGACAACACAGACTCTAGAAAACCTATATTCTAAGGCATTTAATACATTGAAAACTTTCATCTGATTTTCATATCTGCAACATTTCTCTCAGCAATTCATTGAGCGATTCAAATCTGAAACATTTAAAATTCTGGTTTGGAACACAGGGAGGTGGATGGCCTCTTGCCCTCAATAGCAACCAGAACAGCAGCATTTCCTGAGTCTTTTTCCATATATCATACCCCATACTCAGCCCCTCCACACAACACAGAGAAGTGATTATGGGCTTGGGCTCTGGGGTCTGTCAGACAATTGTCAAATTCTGTTTCTGCCACTTACTTTAGATAAATCACGACCTCCCCATGCCTCAGTTTCCTTATCTGTGAAATGGGAATAGTGATGATATTTACCTCATAGGTTTGTGAAGATTAAGTGACCATTATCCTGCATGTGGGAAGAGCTCAATAATCATTAACTCTTAGTGTCAGGGATTCTGCTTCAATGGTGTTTTGAAATCATCTGTGTAGCTGACCCCAATGTGTGGCTGATGGAGTCCCAGTCCACCCCTTCCTCTTGGAGAATCAGGGTGAAAGAAGGAAAGAGAGACTAAACCAGGAGAGGGAGCAGTGGTGTTGCCAAGGACGGGGCTGTGGGGTGAGCTGCCCTGAGCTCAGCCTGAGAAGCAGAGAATTAAAAATGATCTGTCTTTCATTATCACCATGTGCCTGGAATTCTAAACAATGTCAGTGATAAAATATCCACCCCCATGGGAAGAGACTGCTTCCACTGCTCCCCTTGGCATGATGCCTAGTGGTAGGGAGAAAAATGTACAGAGGAAAAGAGGGAGTCTTTAAAAGGGGAGCTTACTCTACCTCCTGTTCAACTTTGTTCATTTAAAAAAATGTGAGTATCACCATACACAGTCCCACCTCATTCTAAGTAAAGGGGCTTTTGGGTAAGGGTTTCTCAATAGGGTCATTGAATGAATAAATATTATTTTCCATCAACAGAAGGTTACAATTAATAGTATAGACCACGTATATCCAGATACTGGCATAATTTTAGTTGAATTCAATTGAAGCACTGGATGGAAATGATAACAAATTGAGATCTTGAGAATAAGGAGCCCGAGCTGCCCGTTGCATTTAACCACCAGGACTTGGGTATTTTAGTCCCACCATCTGCCTCCCGGTCTTGGTCAATCACCGTCCAGTCACATTTTTATACCAGTGCTTTCATTTGCTTAGCACACGTAGGCCAAACATATTTGGAAACAGTCCTGACAAGCTGTAAATGTACAGGGGGAAGAATGTGGGCGACACTCAAGGGTCACTACAATGGGCCATTTGTGGTCAGCACAGAGTTAGCTGGTCACCCCAGAGGCCAGGAGGAGAAGCCAGGGAAGGGCAAGACGGCGTGATTCTGTTGAGGCCATGCCCTCCCCTTCCCTTAAGTTTCACAGAAAAGATGTAACAAAGCAACTAGGAATTAATTGCAACATCTGTGCTCTTTCCATTTTATGTCTCTTAATTTTAAATTCCCATAATACTGCAAATCCATGCATATTTGTATGATTCTTTCATCCAAAGCAAGTTGGCTTCTGATCCCATCACAGCACTGAAACATTCCTCCAATGGTTGAAGTGACCTCCTCATAACCAGATCTCAGGTGATTCTTTTCACTCCTTTTATTTCTTGGCCCCTCTGGGGACCTTGACTCAGGTAACCAGCTTCTTCTTAAACTTCTCATTATTGGATTCTGAAGTAGGAGGATGAGAATGAGAAAGTCCTGTCATGTTTGGGCTGGATTGAGCAGGCCCAGTGGAATGATGTGCATTTTCTAAGTAGGGATGGGACGTGCATGAGGCCTCTGGATGAACTGGATGGAGGCCGGGAGGGCAGGAGGAAGTTACATGCAGACGGAGGCTGAGAGAGCTTGAACTGGGGCAGTGAGCGTTAAAGGAGGAGGTGAATTCTGAAGACTTAGGAGAGCCTATGAAAAAAGAGCTTGGTGAAGTGACTTTGGAGCGAGTGGCCATTGGGGGAGGGGAGTGAGGAAAAGGGAGGCATTAAAGATGTGTCCAAGGTTTCTCTCTGGGTATGAATGACGTCATTTACCCAGATAAACGGATGTGTTTCTGTACTTTTGTTGGGTTGTCCCTTGGTTTTGAGTTTCCTTGACTTTATCAATTCCTAGAAGGACCTGTTCCAGAGGCCACTGACACTGAGAGGATGTGAGGAGTGCAAGTTAGGTGGGACAGAAGCAGCCCCCCCCCCCAAGGCACCACCTCTCTTTGGCTGGGTTGGCTTTTTTATAGGTACCAGAGTATTTTCTGCATTTAGTCCCAGAACATGTGGAACTTGACTTTTCAGCAGGTCAAATATCAGGCACAGTTTTCCAGCTGGTTCAGACGTAACTACACCCAAAAATACATGCAAAGTGTATTCTGTAATGGAGTCATCTCTTCCTTCAAAACTTCCAGGTATAAATGAGGTTCTATTGACATTAATATCCCAAATTTCAGAAGTTCGAAGCCTCATTTTTGTTTTAATAACAGCTTTACTGAGATATAATTCACCCACCACAAAATTCACCCTTTTAAAATATGAAATTCAGTGGCTTTTTTGTATTCACAGAGATGTGTAATCATCAGCAGTATTGAAGTTTATAACATTAAAAAATAAAAATAAAAACATATCCATTAGCAATCACACACATTCTTGCCTCCCCACAGTCCCTGACAACCACTAATCTACTCTCTGCCTCTATGGATTTGCCTAGTCTGGACATTTCATATCAATGGAATCATATCATAGGTTATCTTTTATGACTTTAATTTAGCATAATGTTTTCAAAGTTTATACATGTTGCAGTTTTATGTATTAGTACATCATTCCTTTTATGGCTGAATAATAATACTTCATTGTATGGTTTTACTACGTTGTGTTTGTGCATACATCAATTGATGGATATTTAGCTTATTTCCACTTTTTAGCTATTGTGAATCATGCTGCTATGAACATTCCTGTATAAGTTTTTTATGTGGATGTGGGTTTTCATTTCCCTTGGATATGTTTGCAGGCCTAGTATAATTGGGTTAATATGATAACGCTATCTCTAACAATTGAGGAACCACCACAGAGGCTGGACCATTTTACATTCCCAAAAGTGAGGCATGAGGGTTCCTATTTCTACACACCCTTGTCAACATTTGTTATTGTCTGTCTTTTTATTTTGGTGTATTTGAAGTGGTATCTCATAGTGATTTTGATTTGTATTTTCCTAATGACTGGTGATGTTGAATATCTTTTCATGAGCTTATTGACCATTTGTATATCTTCTTTGGAGAAATGTCTATTCAAATCCATTTTTTAACTGGATTGTCTTTTATTATGTTGTAAGAGTTCTTTATATATTCTGAATACAAGCCCCTTACCAGATATGCACACTTACAAATGTTTACTCCTATTCTATAGGCTTTTTCACTTTCTTCATAGTATCTTTTGAAGCACAAACACTTTAAATTTTGATTGTCTAACATCTATTTTTTCTTTTGCTGTTCTGCTTTGTGATGTCATATTTAAGAAACCATAGCCTAATACAAAGTCATTAAGATTCAATTCTATGTTTTCTTCTAAGTGTTTTACAATTTTGGCCCTTAAATTTAGGTCATAGTCCACTTTGAGTTAATTTTTGTATACATTGTAAAGTACGGGGCCAAATTCATCACCTCACATGCAAGTACCAGTTGTCCCAGCAGGTTTTCTTATATAAGAATCAAGGCCACTAGAACACAGTTCATCAGTTTCAGGCCACTCTAATACACCATAAACTAAGAGGGCTATCTACATAATATGTAAGAATAACATCCAGAATAACCTCTCAACTCTGTTTGACATTTCTCAGGCACTGACACTTTATTTTGTCTCATTTCTCTCTTCCCCTTTTTGGTCAAGAAGCCTCTCTCAATCTCATAATGGTGGGTCCCAGCTCATCCCTGGGAGTCAGATCCCATGTTACCGTGGAGATTTATACCCCTGGGCATCATGTCCCATGTAGGGGATAGGGCAGTGATTTCATCTGCCAAGTTGGCTTGGAGAGAGAGGCCACATCTGAACAACAAAAGAGGTTTTCTGGGGATGACTCTTAGTCATAATTATAAGTAGGCTTAGCCTGTCTTTTTTTTTTTTTTGCATGGGCAGGCACTGGGAATTGAACCCGGATCTCCAGCATCACAGGCAAGAATTCTGCCACTGAGCACCGTCGCACCACCTGGCTTAGCCTATCTTTTGTAGGAATAAGCTTCATAGGGACGAGCCCCAAAATTGAAGGCTCAGCCTATTTAATTGGTTGTCCTCACTGTTTGCAAGAATGTCAGAAATTCCCCAGATGGAGAAGTTGAGTATTTCCTCCCTTTTTCCCCAATCCCCCAAGGGAACTTTGTAAATACTTTTTATTTCTCTGCCCAAAGTACTCTGGGATATATTGGAATATCACACTAACCTGTCAAACCAACAAAATCTTGCCCCTATTCAAATTCCATGTAATTTTTCCACACTATCTTGATTATTGTCACTTTATAGTAAGTTTTGAAATTGAAAAACATTTGTTCTCCATATATTCTTCTTTTTCAAGATTGTTTTGGCTAATCTTTCTCCCTTAAATCTCCATATGAATTTTGGGATCAATTTGAAAATTTCTGCAAAAAAAAAAAAAAGGCAGGTGGGACTTTGATTGGGATTGTATTGAATCTGTAGATAAATTTGGAGATATATTGCTGCTTTAATATTAAGTTCTTCTGATCCATGAACTTGGGATGTCTTTCTATTTATTTAGGAATTCTTTCATTTCTTTCAATGATGCCTTGTAGTTTTAAGTGTACAAGTCTTATATTTCTTTTGTTATATTTATTCCTAAGTATTTTATTTGTTTGCTGCTACTGTAAATGGAATTGTTTTCTTAATTTCATTTTTGGATTGTTCCTTGCTATTGCAAAGAAATGCAGTTGATTTTTTTATATTGACCTGCAACTTTGCTTAACTTATTAGTTTTTAACAGTTGTGTATGTGTGCATGTATGTGAATTCCTTAGGATTTTCTATATACAAGATTATATCATGTACAGAGTTTTACTTCTTTTCCAATCTAGGTGTCTGTTATTTTTTTTTTCTTGCGTAATTTCCCTGGCTAGAACCTAAATACATTATTGAATAGAAGTGGCAAGAGTGGACAACCTTGTCTTGTTCCTGATCTTAGAGGGAAAGCATTCAGTCTTTCACCATAAGTATGGATTGTTCACACATGCCTGTTATCAGGTCGAAGAAGTTCCCTCCTATTTACAGATTTTATCAGGAAGGGTGTTGGATTTTGTAAAAAAAAAATTTTCTGTGTCAATTAAGATGATCATCTGGTTTTTATCTTTTAAACATTCAATATGGTCTATTACATTGATTGCTACTTAGATGCCAGACTAACCTTAGGTTCCTGGGGGTAAATCCCATTTGATCATAGTATATAATCTTTTTCATATGTTGCTAGATTCAATTTGCTTGTATTTCATTGAGAATTTTTGCATCCATAGTCATAAAGGATATTCGTTTGTAATTTTTTCTTATATATCTTTGTCTGATTTTGGTATAAGGATAATTATGTACTCATAGAATAAGTTGAGAAGTGTTCCCTATTGTCCTGATTTTTTTTTGCAAGAATTTGTGAAAGATTAGTATTAATCTTTCTTTAAATGCTTGGAATAATTCACAAAGAGGCCTGGATTTCTCCCTGTAAAAAGTTTTAATTGCTAATTCAATTTTTTATTGTCGCTCTATTCAGATTTGCTGTTTCTTCAGGAGTCGTTTTCAGTAATTTTTATCTTTCTAGGAAATTGTCAATTTCATCTAGGTTATTTAATTTCTTGGCAGAAGTTGTTCATGGCATTCCCTTATAATCCTTCTAAATTATGTTATGTCAGTAGTGAGTTTCTTTCATTCCTGATTATAAAAATGAAAAATTTTCTTTTTTTCCTTCATCAGTCTGACTAAAGGTTTGTCAAGTTTGTTGATCTTTTAAAAAAAAAACAATTTTGCTTTTGTTGACTTGTGTATTGTTTTCCTATTTCATTAATTTTCACACTAAATTTTCTTATATCCTTCCTTCTGCTTGCTTTGGTTTTAGTTTGTTGTTTGAGGCCTGACTAGTTTTACATCATCCATTCCTCAAAAATTTTCTGAGTACTTTCTCTATGCCAGACCCTGTTCAAACTAGTGAATAAGTTATATTTGCCATGTTCTAGTAGAACTAACTCTCTGATGGGGAAGACAGATCAGAAACAAATGAATGGATGAATAAGATCATTTTGGTGACAAGTGCTATGAGCAAAGTCAAACATGATAATACAATGCTGTTGCTTGAGCCAGTTCATACCAATTTGTATCACTTCCCAACTCTGTGTTTAGAGATAACACGTTGGTAGCTTGAGAATGGCCATAGCAGAAATATTGGTACCATAGAGCTCAGCAAGGGTTACCTATCTGCTTTTGTTTTGAAGTTGTTGTTTTTTTTTTTAAAGAATGTTGGTTTACTAGCAGACCATTGAGGTGATGCTGATAGTAAATAGTGGAGCTGGAAACAGAGATTAGCTGGCTGAGATAGGATAGTTAGGAAAGGAAATGAGCTGAGAGCTGAGATCTTGCTGCTGGAGAGGAGCCACACATGGAGATCCCAGGAAGAAAGATCCAGTTAGAGGGAATATAAGGACAAGGCAAGAACCAGCTAATTATCATCTAGGAACATAAAGGAGGTCGATGTGACTGGAGCAAAAAATCTAGGAGAAGGCTGCAAGATCAGAGACGCACTGGATGGATCACCTGGATCTTGAATTCCAAGTGAGGAGTTGGGATTCTGTGTTACATGCACCTGAAATCATTGGGCACATTTCAAGCTGGAGGTTGACATGATTTCGTTCACATTTTTTAAAAGATTACTTTGGCTGCTAGGTGGAGAGCAGACTAAAGGACAGTATCAGGAGTAGAGAAACTGGTTAGGAAGTTGTTACAGAAATCCTACTGAGAAATGGCAGCTTCTTGGATTACAGTGATAACAGGAATCATTTGCAATTCTGAAGTGCCCCAGAGATGCTTCCATGTCCACGAATTGGATTGGTGTGGCTTGGTCATGGAGGGAATCTAGCTTCTCCTGATTTCCTCAAGAGCTATATTAGAAGTGATAGAGCCAGGGATCCACTGCTACCTCTGCTGATGGAGGGATGGAGGGCCAGAGTTGCTACCAATGGTGCCAGTAGGCCTGCTGAAGACCATAATATCCAAATTGAACATTCCCTAGAGGGATTCAGGAGCAGACTGGAGGAGGCAGAGGAAAGAATCAGAGACCTGACATAATGCAATTGAAGTGCTTCAGGCTGAGAAGTAGAAAGAAAAAGAATGAAGAAAAATGAACAGAGTTTATGAGACCTATGGGACAACATCAATATATACATTATAGGAGTCCCAGAAGGAGAAAAGAGAGAAGAAAGAATATTTGAAGACTGAATGGCAAAGAACTTCCCAAATTTAACAAAAGATATGAATACACACATTCAAGAATCCCAATAAACCCCAAAGAGGATAAACTTAAAGAGGCCTATGTCCATGCAAACTCTTGAACACCAAAGATGAAGAGCGAATCCCAGAAGCTACAAGAGAGAAAGAACATACCATGTACAAGGGACCCTCAATAAGATTAATTACTGATTTCTCATCAGAAACCAAGACAGCAAGAAGGCAGTAAGATGAAATAATTAGTACTGAAAGAAAATAATTGTCAACCAAGAATTTTATATCCAGCGAAACTCTTTCAAAAATGAGGGCAAGATTAAGACATTTCCAGATAAATAAGAACTGAGGGAGTTAATCATCCATAGATTTACTCTACAAACAATGCTAAAAGAGAATACTTCCAACTGAAAAGAAAGGACTCTAAAGCAGATTGAAGCAACATGAAGAAATAAAGATCTCTGTAAGAGTAACCACATAGGTAACCATAAATTCCAGTACTGTTGTATTTTTGGTGTGTTAATATACTTTTTACTATTTATAGGATGTAAGAAGCAAATTCATAAAAGTAATGATCTATCTATGGTTTTAGATGAGCATTGTATGAAGATGTAATTTGTGATAAGAACAGCATAAAGGTTGGGGATAGAGAGATACAGAACAGTTTATAAACTTCAACAACATTATGTTGAAGTTAGGTTGTTATCAAATAAATGAGATTGTTATAGATTTAGGATGTTAAGCTTAAGCCCATATTAACCATAAAGAAAATATCTGAAAAACAGACAGAGAAGTAGAGAAAGGATTCAAAATAGTTCACTACAAAAGAACATCAGGTAACAAAAGTAGTCAGTAATAGAAAAATTGAGGGACAAAAAATAATCACTTAGAAAAATCAAATACCAAAATGGCAGAAGAAGCTCCCTAATTATCAGTAGTTGCTTTAAATACAAATGAATTAAAATCCCCAGTGAAAAGACAGACAGTGGCAGAATGGACACAAAAGCATGACCCAACTGTATGGTGTTTACAAGTGACTCAGCTTAAATTCAAAGTCACAGTATGCAGAAAGTGAAAATATGGGAAAAAATATTCCATGTAAATAGTAACCCATAGAGAGCTGGGGTGGCTATACTAGTACTGGGTAAGGTAGACCAAGTTAAAATCAGTTTCAAGGGACATAAAAAGACACTAGATATTGAAAAGAGGGTCAATTCAACTAGAAGATAAAACAATTATATGTATATGTATGTAAAACCTGGGACCCCAAATATACTTAGAAAATATTGACAGATATTTGAAAGGAAGAAATAGATAGTTCTACGTTAATAGTAGGAGACTTCAATATACTACTATCAATAAAAGATAGACTATCCAGGCAGAAGATTAGCAAGGAAATAAAAGATTTGAACAACACTATAAATTAACTACCTCTAGTAGACATATATAGAATATTTTATCCAGCAACTTAGCAAAATATACATTATTCTCTAGTACACATGGATCATTCTCTAGGATAGACCAAATGTTAGATCACTAAGCAAGTTGTAATATATTTAAAGATTGAAATCATGCAATTTATCTTCTCTTACCTCAATGTAATGAAACTAGAAAACAATGACAGAGAGTGAACGGGAAAATGCATAAATATGTGGAAATTAAACAGCACACTCTAAAACAACCATTGAGTCAAAGAAGAAATTATAAGGAAAATTATGAAATATCTTGATATGAATAAAATAAAAATACAACCTTCTAAAATTTATGAGATGCAGCACAGGCAGTGCCGAGAGGGAAATTTATAGCTCTAAATACTTATGTAAAAAAAGAAGAGGGTGGTATGAGAGTGGTTCAGTGGTAGAATTCTCGCCTGCCATGCTGGAGACCTGGGTTCAATTCCTGAAGCCTGCCCATGCAATAAGAAGAAGAAGAAGAAGAGGAAGAGGAGGAAGGAGGAGGAGGAGGAGGAGGAGGAGGAGGAGAAGGGGAAGAAGAAAAAAAAGAGGAGGAGGAGGAAAAGGAAGAGAAAGAGGAAGAGGAAGGAGAAGAAGAAGGAGAAGGAGAAAAAGAAGAAAGCCCTCAAGTCAGTGCCCTGACCTCACACCTAGAAGAACTAGAAAAAAAAAGAGCAAACTAACCTCAAAGTGAACCAAAGGAAGAAAATAACAAAGACTAGAGTGGAGGTAAATAAAATAGAGAATAAAAAAACAATAGAATCAACAAAACCAATGGTTGATTATTTGAAAAGATCAACAAAATTGTCAAACCTTTAGTTAGACTGGCAAAGAAAAAAGAGAAATGCCATGAATAATTAATATCCAAAATGAAAGAGGAGACATTACTACCAGTCACCCAGAAATAAAAATGGTTATGACAATACTATGAACAATTTTGTGCCAACAGATTTGATAACAGAATTCAATAAATAGACACATTCCTAGAAAAACACAAACTATCTACACCAACTTAAGAAGAAATAGACAATCTCAACTGACCAATAAAGGTAAAGAGATTGAATCAGTAATTAACACCTCCCAATAAAAAAAAGCCCAGGACTAGATGCCTTCACTAGTGAATTTTACCAAAGTTTCAAAGAAGAATTAACACTAATTCTGCTCAAACTTTTCCAAAAATTGAAGGGAAGGGAACACTTCCTTAATTATTCTATGAGGCCAACATCACCCTAATGCTCAAGTCAGATAAAGATATCCCAAGAAAAGAAAAATGCAGACCAGTATCTTTTACGAATATGGATACAAAAAACCTCAACAAAATACTAAAGAACTGAATCCATCAGCACATCAAAAGGATGATACACTATGATTAATTGAAATGTATTCCAGAATGCAATGGTGATTCACAGTAGAAATTTATTCCAGAATGCAATGATGGTTCAACCTAAGAAAATCAATTAATTAATAAATCACATTAACAGAACAAAGAAACTACCATGATTACCTCAACTGAAGCAGAAAAAGCATTTAACAGAATCTGGCACCTTTTCTTGATAAAAACACTCAAATAACTAGGAATAGAAGGAAACTTCCTCAACGTGATAAAGAGAATATATGAGAAAAACACAGCTAAAATTATACTCAGTGGTAAAAGACTGAACTACTTCCCCCTTAGCTCAGGAATAAGAAAAGGATGACCACTTTCTCTACTTTGATACAACATTGTAGTGGAAGTTCTAGCCAGAACAATTCAAAAACAACAATAAAAAAAGGCATCCAGATTGGGAAGGAAAAAGCAAAACTTTCCCTATTTACACATGAAATCATCCTATATAGAGAAAATCCTGAAAAATCCACAACAAAGCTACTATAACTAATAAACAAATTCAGCAAAGTGGTGGTATACAAGATCAACCCGAAAATAATCCGTAGAGTTTCTAAACACCAGCACTGAAGAATCTGTAAAGGAAATCAAGAAAAATATTCCATTTACAATAGCAACTAATAGAATAAAATATCTAGGAATGAATTTTACCAAGGATGTGATGGGTTTGTATATGGAAAACTATAAAATATTGTTGAAAACAATAAGGAAGACCTAAATAAATGGAAGAATATTTCATACTCATGGTTTTGGGAAGACTAAATATTAAGATGCCAACTCCAGTCAAAGTGCATTACAAATTCAATACACTCTGAATCAAAATTCCAACAGCCTTCCCTGCAGAAATTGAAAAGCCAATCATCACATTCCTTGGAAGGGAAGGAATGGCAAATAGCCAAAACCATTTCAAAAAAAGGAACAATGTTGGAGTATTCATATTTCCCTATTTTAAAGCTTATTACATAGCTATAGTAATCTAAGCAGTCACATTTAGTTCAGAGTGGTAATTGTTATTTTGAATTTTGAGAGGCTGTTTTATATATGTATAACCTGGTATTTAGAGATGAGAATGAAGCCAATAGAATTGGGATTAAGGTAATTCAGATTACAGGGTTAAGGTAGACATTGCCTGTGTTTTAAGAACTTCACCTACTCTTTGAGACCAAAGGAAGGAAATTTTAGTATGTCCAGAACATAAATTTTCTATCGCACATAATCTAACTCACACTGTCTGGATAGATGATCATTTAAACAATCCAAACACAGGGAGCCCAGAATAAGAATGAGGATCTTTAATTCTGTATAGCTTAATGTAATGCCTGGATACATCCCAGAGCATATTAAGCAGATAATCAAAAAGTATTGGCAAAGTCCCTTGAAGGATGGGAGAAAAATTATGGAATTATTAAATGTTATCACTGGAGAAACTCCAGATACTGTGGCAAACATAAGGGACACCAAAATCAATATGCCAAGCCCTTGATCTTGAGGCTTGCTCTTCTGAAGCTTATGAATGTAACGGAGAAGCTTAACCTACCTGTAGGTGTGCCTAAGAGTCACCTCCTGAGGACCTCTTTTGTTGCTCTGATGTGGCCTCCCTCTCTCTAAGCCCAACTCTGCAAGTGAAATCATTGCCCTCCCCCAATGTGGGACATGACATCCAGGGATGAAAGTCTCCCTGGCAGCATGGGAGATGACTCCCAGAGATGAGTCTGGCCTTGGCACTGTGGGATCAACAATGCCCATCCTGATAAAAAGGGGGAAAAGAAGTGCAGCAAATAAGATATCAGTGGCTGAGAGAGTTCAAGTAGATTTGAAAGGCTACGCTTAACTGACGCTTGCATAAGATTAACCTTATGCAAGCTTCAGTTAGACATTGCTACTATCAGAACTTGCCAAACCCCAACCAAAACCATTCCTGCCAATCCTAAAGAACATCTAGGACATTATATAAGAGTCTACAAAGTTTCCATGCCTTAGGGTAACTTTCCAAAACCTACAACCTCCAGATGTGTCCCTGGACCACATAAGTCCTGAAATGCAGAAGGGCAGCCCTTTCAGAACATCAACTAATTCCATCCCCCATCCCATATTATCAACAGCCCCTTACAACATGAAAAAGTTAAAATAGCCCAAATACACCTAAAGAGTGGGAGAAAGATCAAAGGTGACGGAGTTGTAAAGAGAAGGTTGGGTTTAACAAATGAGTATGATTGCTGAATCATTATATTGGTATTTCTTTTAGCCTCCAGTGCCTTAGAGCAGCTTGGAATAAAAATCTAAAATTGTGAAATTGTAACCTATACCAAACTCTGAAATCTGTTCTACAACTAAATGTTGCAATATACTTTGAAATTTTTTTTGTGTGTATATATATATGTTGTTTAAAGAGAAGGAGAGGTATAACAGAGAAGGTAGGGTTTAGCAAATGAATAGGGTTGCTGAATCATTATACTGATATTTCTGTTGGTCTCCAGTACCTTGGAGCAGCTAGAAGAAAAAAGGAAAAATTGTGGAACTGAAATCCATACCAAACTTTAAAATCTGTTCTATAACTACCTGTTAAAATGTACATGTAAATTAATTGCTTTTTTTGTATATCTCTTATATTTCACAATGAAAAAACTTAAAAAAAAAAAAAGAGCTATGTTAATCAAAACAGCCTGGTACTCACACAAAGACAGGAATATAAACCAATGGAATCAAATCGAGACTTCAGAAATTAACCCTCACATCTATGGCCAACTGATTTTTTAGCAATGTATGTTTTTTATTTTTTAGCAGTTTATTGAGATATATTCACATACCGTACAATCCATCTGAGTTGTACAATCAATAGCTTTTAGTATAATCACAGATTTGTGCAATCATAGCTACGATTGATTTTACAACATTTTCATTACTCTAAAAAAGAAAAACCCCATATCCCTTAACAGTCACCTCTCAAGCCTTCTGTCATCCCCCAGCCCTACAAAACCACTAATCTAATTGTCTCTATAGATTTATTTATATTTAAAGAATAATAAAATATTACTGTTAACTACAGACCATAGTTTGCATTGGGTATTTTTCCCACATATCACCCTGTTATTAGCACCTTGTACTAGTGTTAAGCTCATGAAAGAACATCCTTATATTTGTACTATTCACCACAGACATCATCCACACAGGGTTCACTCTGTTATACATATGGTACCCAGTCCCATGTTTTATCCTCTAGCTTTCCTTCTAGTAACAAATACAACCTGAAACTACCTCTTTCATTGACATTCACATGCATAATTCAGTGCCGTTAATTATACTCACAGTAATGTGCTATCATCACCTCTATCCATTTCCAAATATTTATGATCAACCCAAATAGAAATTCTGCACAAATTAAGAATGAAATTCCCATTTTCGTACCCCCATTCTATCTCCTGGTAACCTATATTCTAGATTCCAACTTTATGAATTTGCTTATTATACTTAGTTCATATTAGTGAGATCATACAATCTTCGTTCTTTTGTGTTTGGCTTAATTCACTCAACATAATGTCCTCCAGGTTCATCCATGTTGCTGTATACATTAGGACTTATTCTTTCTTGCTGCTGAATAATATTCCATCATATATATATATCACATGTTGCTTATCCGTTCTTCGTCTGAAGGACACTTGGGTTGTTCCCATCTTTTAGCAATTGTGAATAATGCTGCTATGAGCATCAGTGTGCAAATGTGTGTTCAAGTCTCTACTTTCAGTTCTTTTGGGTATATGCATCGTATGGGATTGCCAGATCACATGGCAATTCTCTACTTAGTTTCCCGAGGAACCACCAGACTGTCTTCCACAGTGGTTGTACCATTTTCCATTCCCAGCAGCAGTGAATGAATGTTCCTATTCGTCCATATCCTCTCCAACACTTGTAGTTTTCTATTTTTTTTTATAGTGGCATTCTAGTATGTGTGAAATGATATCTCATTGTGGATTTGATTTGCATTTCCCTAAAAGCCAGTGATATTGAGCATCCTTTTATGTACTTTCTGGCCATTTGTATTTCCTCTTTGGAAACATGTCTACTCAAGTCTTTGCCCATTTTTTTTTTTACTTTTTTTTTGGCATAGGCAGGCTCTAGGAATCGAACCCTGATCTCTGGCATGGCAGGCAAGAATTCTGCAACTGAGTCACCATTGTGCCACCCTGCTTATTTTTAATTGGGTTGTTTATCTTTTTATTGTTGAGTTGTAGGATGTCTTTATATATTCTGGATATCAAACCTTCATCAAATATGTGACTTCCAAATGTTTTCTACCATCGTGTAAGCTGTCTTTTATTTTCTTGAAAAAGTCCTTCAAAGTACAGATATTTTTAATTTTGAGGAAGTCTCATTTGTCTATTTTTCCTTTCCTTGCTTGTGCTTTGGGTGTAATGTCTAAGAAATCATTGCCTACCACATAACCTTGAAGATACTACCCTACATTTTCTTCTAGGAGTTTTAGGGACCTGATTCTAATATTTAGGTCTTTGATCCATTTCAAGTTAATTTTTGTATAAGGTGTGAGGTAAGGGTCTTTCCTTCTTTGGGATATGGATTTCCAGTTCTTCCAGCATCATTTGTTGAAGAGATTATTCTATCTCAGTTGGATGGACTTGGAAGCTTTGTCAAATGTCAATTGGTCATACAATGGAAGCCTGCCAACTCCCAATTTAGCCCCACCCCACTTCTAAAAACCAACCATTGTCCCCCACCACTTCAGGGTGATTGTTGCTTTCTTGAAACACTGCCCGGGCAGTTCTCTTTCTTCCTGAAGTAAAACCTTTGCCTGAAAAAAAAAATCAGGGCAGGCCACAGTGGCTCAGTGGCAGAGTTCTCACCTGCCATGCCAGAGACCTGGGTTCGATTCCCAGTGCCTGCCCATGCAAAAAAAAAAAAAAAAAATCAATTGGTCGTAGATGTAAGGGTCTATTTCTGAAGTCTCAATTCAATTCCCTTGGTTAGTATACCTATCTTTATGCCAGTACCATGTTGTTTTGACCACTGTGACTTTGTAATATGATTTAAAGTCAGAAAGTGAGAATCCTTCAATGGAATCTTAGGTTTCATACCAAAAGCATAAGCAATAAAAGAAAACAATAGATAAATGGAACTTTATAATAATTAAAACTTTTGTGTATCAAAGGACATTATCAAGAAAGTTTTCTATAGAATGGGAGAAAACATTTGGAACCATACATCTGATCACAGTTTAATATCCAGAATGTATAAAGAACTCTTACAACTCAACAACATAAAGACAGACAACTCAATTATAATATGGACAACAAACTTGAATAGGTATTTCTCCATAGAAGGTATACAAATGGCCAAGAAGCATGTAAAATGTTGCTCAACATCATTAGACATTAGGGAAATGCAAATGAAACCAAAATGAGGTACTATTTTACACCCATTAGAATGACGAATAATAAGTAAATGTAAAATAAGTGCAGACAGGGATGTGGAGAAATGGGAACCTTTGTTCATTGTTGGTAGGAGTGTAAAATGGTGCAGCCACTGTGGAAATTCATTTGGTAGTTCCTTAGAAAGTTAGATATAGAATTACCACATGACCCTCAATTCTTCTTCTAGGTATATACTCAGAAGAATTGAAAGCAAGTTTTCAAACAGATATTTGCACACTGATGTTCATAGCAGCTTTATTCAGAATTGCCAAAAGGTGGAAATAGCCCTAATATGCCCATCAGTGGAAGAATGAATAAATAAAATGTAGTGTATGTGTTTGTGTGTGTCTCTCTGTGTGTATAATGGAATATTATTTAATCATAAAAAGGAATGAAGTTCACATACATACTACAAAATAGATAAGCCTTGAAGATATAGGTCAAACACCAAAGGACAGATATTGTATGATCTCACTGATATGAAATAATTAGAATATACAAACTCAAAGTCAGGTGCTGGTGTGGGGAATGAACAATTGGTACAGAGCTTTTGTTTGGGGTAATGGACAAGTTTTGGTAATGGATGGTGGTGATGGTAGCACAACATTGTGAGTGTATTTTTTGGGGTGTGCATGGTCCAGGAATCAAACCCGGGTCTCCCGCATGGAAGGTGGGCATTCTAACCACTGAATGGTATACTTGAAAATAGCTAAAATGATTATTTAAGGTTGTATTTATGTTGCCAGGATAGGACTGTACAATACAAAAAGTGAACCTTAATGTAAACTTGGGCTATAGTTAATATAATTATAATAGTAATTTTTATCACTTGTAACAAAGGTAACATACTAATGCAAAATATTAATAACAATAGGGGAAACTGTGTGTGAGCGGGTGCATATACGGAAACTCTCTGCACACTGCATGATTTTTCTGTAAACATTCAATTGCTCTAATAAAAAATAAGTAAGTTGGGATCATGTCTCAGTAAATGCAGAAGAACAACAAATAGATGAGGGCCTGGCATCCATCACCAACTCCAATTCTTCATGCTGACAGCAGCTGGAGGAGCCCAGGGATCCTGACAACAATTGACTTTGGTCCCAAGTGCTCCTCTTGTTCTAAGCATAATATTTCCTCTACTTCCGTTTCATGGAAGGTTCCTAGAGAAAAAGATGGTCCAAGAGCCTGAGAAAAAAGAATCAGCATCTAGGAAGAGGAACACTTCAGAGGAGGAGCTACCCAGCTCTGCCACTGCCCCCCTATCCTGGGCCAGGGTCACTGGAGAAATCGCAAAATCACACCATCTCAAGGGTAGGGAGAGATCATGGCATGTCAACAAGCATTTTCCAGCTGACCATGTGCTGAATACTGAGGATAAACAGATGACCATGACAAAATCCATATTCAAGGCATTGTGTGGTAAGTACATTAATAGAGGAATTAATTACATGCTATGGGAGTATATAGGAGGGAATAAAAGAGGATTTCAAAATAATTGCCAAGAATTAACTTGCCACGTCCACCATCTCCTTCCAACCTTCCTGCAGAAGATTTATGCGGTGGCTCAGGCTTATCAGAAATGGGAGATACAGTCTTAGCAGGGACAGGACTTGAGGCATTTTTTTTTTTTTTTTTTTTTTTTTTACATGGGCAGGCACCGGGAATCAATCGAACCCAGGTCCTCTGGCATGGCAGGTGAGCATTCTTGCCTGCTGAGCCACTGTGGCCCGCCCAGGACTTGAGGCCTTTTAAGGCTCAGAGCCTGCCTCTCTTATGTGGTTAGTCCAAAGAACAATAGTTAAAGGTGTTTTCCATCATTCCACCTCCATCCATGTCTTCTCCACCAAAAAAAAAAAAAAAAAACACAAAAAACTGGGATCACAAGAAAGTGCCATGTCCAACCATTCACTCAGTATCAACCTCCAAATTTTACAATTTGAAATTTGCTTAATCCTTTGAAATATTTGCTGGAAGGAAATTGTGCCTTCTCTGTCCTGCCTGAAGGAAATTTTACGTAACCCGCAGGCTATTTACAGGGGCTTAGGTTACTGATTCCGGAATAAAACTAACTGATCACTTCCAAGGCCCTGTGACTTTTCCTCTGACCCAAGTTCTAAAACCTCTACCTCCTGAGGCTTACGGTCTTTCTAGCTTCTCATCTTATTGCCACTTTATGTGACTCTCAGAAATTCATCCACAAAGACCCACAGGAATTTCCTCTATCAATCCACAAGCCACACTTCATTTTCATTTTCCAGGCAAATCTTAAAGAAGACGTGTGTGATGGCAATGTCAAAAAAAGTGTCCTTTGTCTTGACACATTTCCAAAGTGAAAAACTTAACGTGGACATAAGGGTTTTTACTTCTTGGTCACCTCTGGTTATCAGAGAGATATATATAGCCATGATATATTCTAGCAAACTGCTATTTAAGCTATTACAATGCATTATATATTTTCAGTAGTAATTCAGGCCTTTAGGAGTGGCTTGGCAAGTGGAAATTCACCAGCTGGCATCTACAGTTAGATTCAAGGAGAAAAATGGGATTTTTTTTAAATCAGGCTTTTCCAAGAATTAACTAGTTCTTGAACTGATTATGCCTTCCTGAAGTCTCTACAGATGAAATTAGATAATGTCTGGTATTTGTTTTAAAATATTGGGGGGTTAGAGGGTGGGAGAAGGTTAAACAAGATTGGCCGTGTGTTGATAATTACTGATACTAGGTGATACAGATTACTCACTGTATATTAAAAGCATGTTTGAAATTTTCCATAATATATATATATTTTTTTGCATGGACAGGCACTGGGATTTGAACCCGGGTCTCTGACATGGCAGACGAGAATTCTGCCACTGAGCCACCATCGAAACACCTTCTGTAATAAATTTTTTAGAAACAGAAACACACCTGTCTAGGTTCTACCCCAGTGATTCAGACTCTGGAGTGAGGCCCAGGAACCTGTGCTGTGTAGTTTCCATGGATAGTGCTGATGCCCACTTCCAGTTGGGAACCACTGACCTCATGGCAGTCAAGACCCAGGCAGGCTGAGGAGCTGGTCAAGCTTCTGATAGGGTGGGGTTCACGGTCACACACACCCAGCTGGGTTCTGGCGCGTGGGATGCCGTGGTCTTCTATAGGACATGGCCAGCCCCTCTGATGGTCTCACCAGGCTCTGCTGGGTAAATGTGGAGCACCACATTTGGGTGTGGTGGCAGGTGGTTTGCATCTACAACTTCTCAGAGAAGTCCCCAAGCGTCTTAGGCAGGCTGTGAGAGGGCACCCTTTCCTGGAATTGCTGAGCAAATTCCTCTCAGGTTTAAAATAGAGTCCCTGAAGTGATAAAAATAATTCAATGATGACAGTAACAATCTTATATTTTTGTCATACACATCACACACACGCTTTCTCTCCCACAGACCTGGGGCTATATGGCCTATTATAAGCTTTGAAAACCTTTTATAGTCACCAAGCTGTCCCCGTGGCACTGCTGGAAGGAGCTGGAGAAAGAGGAATGTCAGTCTGAAGCTTTCTTGTGTGCTGAGAGTTAGATTTCCCAGAGGTTGGCTCACCCTGGTTGGACGTGGAATGTTGAACTTTATTTACCATTTGGGGGGGGGGGGGTGTGTAGGCCCCAGTATTTATGGAATGCCCATAGAGATGCATCACAACCTTGTTCTCCCTCTGAAAAAAAAAGCTGTTTTAAAGCAAGAAGTCACAGAAAAAAGATGAGATGCTTGCATTAAAAGAAGTCAACAGGCAACCATTGAGAGAGACCTGTGGCAGAAGTGTCCTGAATCTTAACGGTCAGGTATTCTTATCTGAAAAGTGGAGAGATCCTTTAATATCACAGAGGTAGCATCACAGGCTGGGCCTTCTCCTACATGTAGCCTGTAGAAAATACTCCATACTTGTTATAAATAGCATTGTTCGCTGTCCTCTCTGCTGTTTCCCATTTGCCCCCACCACAGACCAGGGTGTCCGTGTTCAGCTGCCTGGGGTGAAGGAGAGGTGGCTGGGAATGAGGAAAGGTACATCCGTTCTTCTTTCCTGTCCTGCAGGACTCTGAGTCAACATGATACACGCTCTGCTCCACTCCACCCCCTCCCACCAGAGTTCTTTTTAGAGTTGCCCAAGAAACACCCGGAGTCCTTCTTCCCTCTGAAGTACAGAGTATTTGCTTTGAGTCCACTCTCTTTTTTTCTTTTTTTGCATGGGCAGGCACTGGGAATCTAATCAGGTCTCCAGCATGGCAGGCGAGAACTCTGCCACTGAGCCACTGTCGCACCATCCTTCTTTTTTTAAAAAAAAAGGAGCATCAGACACAAGGTTTCCACAATCACACAGTCACATTATGAAAGCTGATCATTATACAATCATCTTCAAGAAACATGAGTCTACTCTCTTGCAGCCTGCATTTCCCTGCCCTTACGATGGGCTGTGAGGTCCAGCTGCAGGGTCACTCCCTTTGGCTGAAGGATCCAGAAAACTCTCTAAGGATGCCGTTTCCTGCTCTAAGATGGCAGCTGGAAAGGCGATGCAATTAGAGCCCAGGGCTGGTCACCAATACCACAGGCCTTGTAGCCCAGACTGATTCTAGTTCCTTCTCAAAGTGACTGCATTTTCCATTAACATATCCGACTGGCATCTGTTTCCCACCTCTCAGCTAAATGGGGGCAGGGTGGGGTACAACTCATGGACCCCTGCTCCCTGGAGGAAGGCATGGACATGTGACGCAGATCTGGCAATCATCATATCCCATTTCCAGCTGCAATGATGGGCTGGAGTGATGAGAATATCACCCAAACCCAGCCAGCCAGTGCCCTTCTTCTGAATTTCCACAGGTAAGACATCTCTTTCATCTTCGATCATCTTTAACCAGGATGGCCTAAACCCAGTGTGATCTGTGCTGACGCCTCCATCTCCTGACAGTTGGAGAAAGAATGAGACCACCAAAGAAAGAGGGCTGAGCTAAAAGTCGTAGGAAAAGAGTACACATGACTTTTTTTTTGGTCCCAGAATCCAGCTGTGCCCAAGGCCACTTCTGTCCTTATCCTTTCACAGTCATATGAACCAATAAATTCCACTCTGCCTGGATCATTTGAGTTGCCTGTGCAATGTCTAAATCCCAAAGTGTAACTTATCCACACTTGTTCCCCCTGGGTCACCCCATCACACCTATGTCTTCTCTGCTCTCTACTTGAAAATGTACAAGTGTGGCCTGGCTGTGCCCAGGTCCCTGGTGCCCTGTCCTGAGTACATCGGAGCCTACTTGCCAATGACCCTTTCCTCTTTACCCTGCTTACAACACTTGCTTTTTAAATTAGTTATTATAATAATCTAACATTATTATTCGTATTATGGAAATCACATAAAGTTCTGCATTGAGGATTTAACGTGTTTGTTTTCTCTACAACAAAAGGGTGGATCTCTTCGGGACAATTTTTACATTTTTCAAATATTTCTCTCAGGACTGACCTGAATTCTGAGCACTTCCCATGTACATAATAATATTGGTTAACAGACACACAATTTTCTAAAGCACAGAACCAATCATGTGGCCTCCCTGGCAGTATCCCACTCCCAGAGATCAAGGGCCCCTGGCTGGGTGGATCATTTTAATTTTGTATCCCTAGGACGGAGCTGCTGGGGACAGAGGGGGGATATGGAGAAAGCCAGAGAAGACAGTTTTGCACAATTTTTCTAAAATAAAAGCAGTCTTCGAAGGGTCTCAAAAAAGCCCACATTCCTTATTGTTCTTTCCTCACTGAGGCAGTGGGTCCTGGCTGAGAGGGAGGAAAGAAGAGGATCTGAGGGGGTGGACAGAAGGGACTGCAGCACAGAAAAGCAACCTTTTGACTGAGTATTTAGTCTCATCCTGGCATGACTGAGGAAGGCCAAAGCTTTTGTTGTTGTTCTTTCCAGTTTTTTATTTTATTTTATTATTTCAAATATATATTTTTATTGCAAACAACAAACAAACATACAAACATTCTTGACACGCAAACATTCCATACGTGGTGTACAATCAATGGCTCACAATGTCATCACATAGTTGTGTATTCATCACCATGATTATATTTTTGAACATTTGCATCTTTCCAACAAAAGAAATAAAAAGAAAAAACTCATACATTCCATACCTCTTACCCCTCCCTCTCATTGACCACTAGTATTTCAATCTACTCAATCTATTTTAACCTTTGTTCCCTCTATTATTTATTTTTTATCCATATTTTTTACTCATCTGTCCATACCGTAGATAAAAGGAGCATCAGACACAAGGTTTTCACAATCACACAGTCACATTGTGAAAGTTATATCATTATACAGTCATCTTTAAGAATCAAGGCTACTCGAACACAGCTCTATGGTTTCAGGTACTTCCCTCCAGCCACTCTAATACACCCTAAACTAAAAAGGGATATCTACACAATGCATAAGAATAACCTCCTGGATAATGCCTCGACTCTGAAATATCTCTGCCACTGAGACTTTATTTTGTCTCATTTCACTCTCCCTCCTTTTGGTCGAGAAGGTTTTCTCTATCCCTTGATGCTGAGTCCCAGCTTATCCCAGGATTTCTGACCCCGTGGAGACAGGGGGACAGAAAGTTTTACAGCCCTGGGAGTCATGTCCCACACAGAGTGGGAAAGGCAGTGAGTTCACTTGCTGTGTCAGCTTAGAGAGAGAAAGAAAGCCAAAGCTTTTTGAGTTTGGATCCTCTTTTGCTTCTACTTCCTTACTGAAGACGACAGAGCATCTGATGTTTGCTGCAGGCAAACTCTTTTTAAATGGCTAAAACAATAGATACAGTTTAAACTCTCTCCTGATACCCTGAGCAAATATTTGAGAAATACAAATGAAGCTTCTCTCCACTAGGGAAGGTCTTCTTTGGTGGCCTTCTGTTCCTGGGAACTTTTGAGACAAGGTCCCTGGTGACAGAGCCCCTGCAGAGGGAGCACAGTCAATCTGCAAAGGACAGGTGGGCATCTGCTTGTTTTTCCCCTTCTAGTCTCAATTTCGTCTCTCTCTCTCTCTCTCAAAACGTTTTTTAACTGTGAAATATATATAAAAAAGTAAAAAATAATTTTAGGAAAGCAACTTTTAGAGTACATTTTAACAAACAGTTACAGAACAGATTTCAAAGTGTGCTGTGGCTTACCATTCCACAACTTCAGGATTTACCATCTAGCTAGTCCAAAACACCGGAAGCCAAAAGAAACATCAAAATAAGGATTCAGTCATAATACTTGTCTGTTAAATCTTCTCTTCTCAGTTACAACTCTTTCTCCTTTGATCCTTCTCCCTATATATAGGGGTCTTTTCATGTTGAAAAGGAGTGTCGACAATATAGGAGAGGGAGATGGAATTTGTTGTTATTCTTGAAGAAGCTGGACCCTTTGGGTTTCAGGACTTGTCTGGCCTAAGAACCATCTGGAGATTGCAGTTGCAAGAAAGAAAACTCAATGCAGGAAACTTTTGTAGAGTTTCAGTTTGATCCCTGGTGTTCTTTAGGGCTAATAGGAATGATGTTGGTTGGGGTTTGGAAAACCATGGCAATTAGCAACATCTAGCTGAAGCTTGCATAAGAGCAGCCTCCAGAATAGCCTCTCTGGTTCCCCCTCTCAACCCTCTTAGCCACTGATGCCTGACTTTGTCAATAGGTGGGCTTTCATGACTGTGTGCACACAATTCAAGGAGGGAGAAAGATGGCTGCCATTGTTTGTCAGAGATACGAAGAAATAGGTAAGAACCTTTACTGGGTTAGTCCTTCAATTTCAGTTAGGGTGCAGTCAAGAAAGCGGGTCCTTATGGCAAATAGTTTTAGTAGAAGGAATTTAATGCAGCAGTGGCTGAAATCAGGAAAGGCGAAGCAACCCAGAGATTGACAACTGCACGAAGTCATTGCCTCTTCTGGAACTGGAGGGGCAAAAGGAGGAAGTGGAGTCCCAGACTCCAAGAATCAAGAGCTGGAGGGGGAACTGTGTAGGAGCTGTAAGAGAGGCAGCAACCATTGGGGAGAAGCTATGAGTGTGGTGGGGTGAGCTGGCAGCACCAGGGGAAAGATCCTGGAGTGGTGAGGGTAACTGGAAGCATATGAGAAAGGCCATGGAGGTGAGTAGGGGGGAGTTGGAAGCTTGGGGAAAAGGCATGGGTCTGCTGAAAGCATGGGGAAAGGGACGTGGGGACAGCACATGTTGGGGACTGGAAGCATGGCAAGGGCTGCGTGGCTAGACCTGGGTCTGAGGAATAAGAGTGTTCGTTGGACAGAGATGTAGCCTCTGCCCTCCGCAAGGCTGGAGAGTGAGAGGGGTGGGCTGGGCTGGTGGTCTACCTCAAATTCTCCCCTTCTTCTACTCGTGTCTCCTACCGGCCCAACCTGACCGAGTGCAAGTAGGCTTGGGAATCTGGGAACTCTAGTGCGTAGAGGTGAGCCTCTGTCACCATGGAGCAGAGCAGGGAAGGGTGGGGAAGGGGTCTGAGAGCCAATGGGTGGATGGCCTGCACAAGTGATGCCAGCTAGCTCCCTGCCTCTTGAGTCTGGGGTCCTTTGGAGGGCAACTGAGTCCCTGGCTGAGATGAGATGACTTGGTGATGGAGGCTGTGCAATACTGAGAGTGGATTCCTCCTTCCCAGGCCTTAATAAGCAATGAAGTGGTCTGTCTGCAGACAGCCTAAGTGAGCAAAAAGGGCTCCAGTCTACTCAGTTCACTGGGAGCCAGGGACTAATCCTGCCCTTCCTCAGTTTCCCCATGGACAGTAGCTGCTGCAGAAGACAGTCAGGACAGAAGGGCTCCTCTCCCTGAGCCAAATTTCCCCCACCCCTACCACCTCTGGGCTTGAACATGAGACTGTGCTGCCATTGGGGCAAAGCAAAATCCTTAAAAATGACTGCACAGTACCTGATTTTGTATCCACCCAATCTTCATCTTCAGAGTTTTGATTAACCCAAGTTTACAAATATTTTTAAAAAATCATTAACCTTATAAAGCTTTTATTGACATTCAATTCCATTCCATTGACTGTCCCCTGCCTCATCCCTCAATGACCCTCCAAATACTCCTTCCAAAAATATGAATTGAGCATCTACCAAGGGCTAGAAACTGGGGATTCAGAAATAAATGAGTCTTTGTCCTGACCCTTTTCCCTTCTGTCTCCCTAGAACAGTGGCCATCCCTCTTCCCCAACCCCCACCCTGGGGCAGAATCGTTTCTGTTTATGTCCTCTCAGTGTGGGAAGCACCTGAAGCAGGAAAAGTGAAGCTGCCCTGCTGGGATTGGGAGTGGGGGGTGAGGCGGTGATAGGACCTCCCACTCTCAACCCCCTCCTCACCCCTCCCAACTGGGGGACCTAAGGCACATACCTGGAATCCCTGGGCCTTTTCAGGGCCCAATCTGAAAATTCCTGCTCCAGGGCAATAAGGCAAAAGAACGCAGATTCCTTAGCAAAGCTGTTGCGAGACAGAACATTAATTAGGCTTGTTGTAAGAATGGCTACATTTCACTCTCTGTCTGCCCTTGGGCAAACACACATTTGTCAAATGAGGCAAGTCATCCCTACAACCAGTGACAAGGCTTTGTAGGAAAGAATCAAATAAAATGATCAATTTGAAAGTGGTTTTTAACTTGTAAGCTCTAAGCAAATATGAAGGTTTCTTCTTTGAAAGAAATTTCCAAGAAGACCCAGAGAAAAGGGGGAGGAATGCATTTCCTCTGAGCGTAGCTGGCTGGATGACAGCTGGTGCATTGTTGCCAGATCACTCCTGTGGACCCCAAACAGAGGCTGATTACTTAAGTTCATGATGGTCAGTGACAGGCTGCCTCCCTCATTACAGAAACGCAATGAGCTGTAGCCCCAGCACCCCCTTCCTGGGCTTTCACCTCCACCCCAAGAAGCGTGTGCACAGCCTTCAAATTTGGGGTGTGAAGAACGTATTTGTGAGTTGTCTCTCTCACTGGGCTGTGCAGTCCTAGAAAGGGAGCATGCCTCGTGCACCTTTGTATTCCCAGCTCGTCCTGCTCAGCCATCCCAGGCACATGAACTGCCCCATGCCAAGGGCTCAAGGTGGGGGTCTACGGGCCCCTCCACCTGCAACCCTCTTTCTCCTTGTGTTGCACGAAAGGCAACGTCATGTTTCTGGCCACTTAATTTATAGGCTCGGATTCACAGGCAACACAGACTCCAGTGATATAAAAACAGAATTTATTAGGAAATGAGATACAGTTACATCCCCAGATGGGACGGCATCAACACCTGAAGAAGAGGGCTTGGGAATCTCAGGGGCAGCATTCAGGGTCTGACTGGTAAAAGTCCACAGCAGGGCATCTTCTTCCCAGGTACGATGCTCTCTCTCTCTCTCTCATGAGATGCTCTCCTCTAACTTATATGGTGTACAGCTTATATGGTATCTTTACACAAGAGTGGCTGGATTCCAACCGCTTACGTGACCGGGTCCAGTTGGTCCTCTGGGAATTGGCTAGGGACTGAGAGGAGTTTCCTGGGACCTAGTTGACCCTTTTTTTATCAAAATACATCTCTTTCTGGGAGGGTAACCAGTCCTCCCAGCTAGAGTGCACATTTCAGCAATTTATTACCAAGTTCACGTAACGGCCAACAAGTTAAGCATAACAAACACTACAACAATTTATTATCAAGGTGACGAAATGGTAGCCTTAGTTGAGTATAACAACTTCTACACGTTTATTACCAAAGTCATGCAATGGCCACATCAGCTGAGCAGAACAGACTCTACAAATTTGGTTTTCCCTTTCGCATTGCCACCTTCCTTTTGGTTGCTATCGGGTGCAGAGCTTCCTCCGCTCAAGTTCACGCTGTTCTGAGACTCTCCCTCCTACCTCACGGTGGAGGTCTGGAAACCAGGTGGAGCGGTGAGGAGATGCCTCCTAAATCTACCCTCCTCCGCCTGCTTTCTCTCTCTCCAAGCTCTGCCCCTGGCCCAGGAAGGGTCTAGGTGTTTATTTGTTTCTTTTAAAATTTCCTCTCTATATACAAGATGCAAAATCTAAGTTTTAAATTCTTCAGGTTTTGGCCATTAAGACTCTACACATATTTGTTTCTTTCAAAATACTTCCCAATCGAAAGCACTTTGGGCTTCAATACTTCTCTCTGCTGTGAGTTTCTGGCACCTGTTTGGGAATGCAAAGTAAAAATGTTGGTTGTTGGATCATAACCATGTTATTTGGGGTTCTTTCTTTCCTGGGGTCTAAGACTCAGACTCATGGTTCAGTTTTTATGATGGAAAGCGTACATGGTTAGAAGGAATTAAGGAAACAGGATCCTAATCTATAGAGATAAAAGCAAAGCTGCTCAGGTTAAAGTAGACGTGTGAGGCTCGGATCCCGTGCTTTCCCTCACCTTCCAGGTCCCTGAAAATCCTCCGTGGGGACTGACATTGCCACAGAAATCACTGTACCTATCCACTTCTTTATTAGGAAAAAGCCATAGCACCAAGCACTGTCAGCAGCACACACTAGATGCCAAACAAATATTTGTGAACAATAGGCTTAATAAAAAAAAAAAAACCCTGGTACACCAGGTATTTTTATGATTTAGTAAAGTTGAGATTAGAGAGCATGTGGCTTTTCAAAATGCATTTATGACTTAGTAAAGTTGGAATTAGAGAGAATGTGGCTTTTCAAAATGCATTTTAGCTTGCTTTGGCTATGGGGAAGAGGGAGATGAAATAAAGGGATGATGGGGAGAGGATGTAAGTGAGCCAGGATTAGAGTCAGGAAAGAAACGTGTCTGATTAAATATAATCAAGAGGATTCCAGGGCTGTATCTTGGGGTCAGGAAAGAAAGGTGACTGAGGAGAGGAGGCAACGAGTTCTTGCAAAGTTAGTAAAGGAGCACAATAAACAAAAACAAGCTAGGAAGAGAAAATGGAATTGTTTTCCCATTTACATCTCTAGGTGCTTTCTGCTAGAATGAAGAAAAATACGGAATTTCACATATTTATTTTCTATGCAGTCATCTTACCGAATCCCTTATTAATTTTAATCATTTTTACTAGTCCCTTGATTTCTAGGCATACAATCACATCATCCACACGGAAAAAAAAAAGGAAATAATTTTAGTGCTTTGTTCTGTTTCTATTTTTTATTTTGTTTCTTTTTGTTACTGCATCTATTAGAATCTCCAGCAAGATGTTAAATAGCTATTTGGAGAGAATTTATCATAACTAAGAGCAAAAGGTATGCAATACCAAAAAAAAAATCTAGTAGAAAACAGAATTGGATTCAAAGGCTAGTCTTTAAAAAAATCTACTGAAGTAGATGAAACCACTGCACTATACATGAAGGATAAACAGACCATAGTGAGCCAAAGTAGCTAAGATTAGGAATGAGAAAGGGGACATAAACAAAAATACAGGCAAGCTCTGAATAATTGGGCAACTCAACTTGATAGCAAATACTGGTTTTTGAAAACCTACACAAAAAGAATGATTTCCTAAGAGAATACGAATCTCCTAAATTTATCCCCAAAGAATGTACATGGCAAAATCTATAAAATGCTTAAAAAGAAACTTAACAAGGGATGCACAGGGCTTTATAAATCATAATTATATTTATTGGAAGGCATAAGCTTGGTAAGTGAGCATAGGAGGAAAAGGGTTGGTGGAGATGTAAATATTTTATCCTTTTGGGAATTAATTTGGCAATACCCATGAACTAAACTTATGTGTGTGTGTGTATACACACACCAATACCCAGCAGCTTAATCTTAAAGAAATTATACCACAGCTAAAAAAAAAAGCCATCAGGAAGAAAGGACTCATGCCCAAGGATATGTACTGCAGCATTAGTGGCATATAACTACACCTGCATACAATGTAAATACACATTCATGGGAGAATGGTTAAATCAATCTCAGTGAGATACACGCCACCAGAAACTATGCAACCATTAAAAATGATGAATTAGAGCTGCAACAATTAAATTGGAGGGATTTCCATAAAGTACTATGGTGTGAGAAAAGATGTAGGAAAGTGTGTGTAAGATGGTTATAAACAATGATAAAACAAATCCTATATGTACTTATTGGTGGTATATGACATGGATTACCTGGAAGGGAACTGATGTGAAAGGATGGGACATGTGGAAGTTGTAGAGGTGGAGGCAGAGAAAGAAAAAATTTAATAGGTATAATGCATAAAAATACAATATGCATAATAAGATCACATTGATCATTAATGTAAAATTATATGGATGTATGTTAAAGACACTTAAAAAGTAAAACTGAAAATTGGCCACGGTGGCTCAGTGGCAGAGTTCTTGTCTGCCATGCCGGAGACCTGGGTTCATTTCCCAGAGCCTGCCCCTGTGAAAAAAAAGGAAAACTAAAAGGGGAAAATTCAAGTCTGCTCCAGGAAACTAGAGATTCATGGGCCTTACAGGGTTAAGAGATACCGTGCACAACAGGAGTCAGATGAAATCAGCCCAACTCACGTTTCCACTCAGCAGCTTTTGCTCTCACCTGGGCGTGAAAACCTTCAAAATGGGAGGAGAAGGAAGTATGGGATTAAGCATAGCTGACAGGAGTCGTCAAGAATTTACTGTACCACAGGACTCCGTGTTTTTCCTCATGCTGAGGTCTGGTTATGGAAACAAATACTTCTAATTCCCTTTAAGTGGGCCAGAAAATGAGCCACATAAGTATATGTATTACTGGATTAGTGTGAAAGAACAATCTCGAAGCTAAGGGACTTTCAATAACAGAAACATTCATTGTCTGGACTGTCCTATCTGTCCCAGCCAGGCTCTTAGCTAGTAAAATAGGTTCACAGATTGATAAAATTAATTCTTGAAATGGAAAGCAGTTGTCAGTATCATCACTTGTTATCCATAAAAAGAAAACATCCTCTAAAATCAAGAAGGTTAGAGTTACTGTTTGTCTTGATTCTCCTTTTACCATCTGTAAAGGAGATGGCCGCCATCGATCAGAATTCTGTAGCCAAAGCATGTCTAAGAATGGAGGAAGTGCTCAGGAAGTTGTCAAATAGTTGCCCAGGTTAGTCAGTTAATAGTGCTTGTTGAGTAATTCAGGGGATTATGACCATCAGTTGGTAAAAACATTCCTACTGTCAACTATTGACTGTCCAAAAGACCACCAGAAAAATCTGTATATGAAGCAAAAGCTGTAAGGGAGCATGCCACTTTGTCGTCTTAATAGTGTAGAAGGGAGGAAGGCAGGGGGACAAAGAGTTTTAGGTCCTGGACTGAGTGGTTTTAAGGTGGGTCTTGCAAGACAGAGAACTAGTTTGAATTGGACAGAATTTATGACATAATAGCTTTACATTGGTGATCACAGCAGGTCAATCTTGAAGTTAGTTTTGGGGAGCCAGCTGATAGTCTTGATACATTAGTTATGTTGCTTGGTTCATAGTTTTATCTTTCAAGAACAAGTACACCCTGGAGCAAATAACTAAGTTAATAGTGCTTGATCTCCATGCTGTTTATACAGGACAAGAAACTGTGTAGGATTCACTTCTCACCACTTAATTATTTGCCAGCCTAAACTGGAAAGTTACCACAGGAGAAATCTCATTATGGTAAACTCCAAGGTGCTACCCGGAATCTTTTCTTGTAGAGGACTGTGTTGTAAAAACTCTGACTTGAAATAAGGAT
Source organism: Myrmecophaga tridactyla (assembly GCA_004026745.1). Lineage (NCBI taxonomy): Eukaryota > Metazoa > Chordata > Mammalia > Pilosa > Myrmecophagidae > Myrmecophaga > Myrmecophaga tridactyla. Next base: position 78,873 of record PVIY010002177.1, on the reverse strand, counting down.
AGAGGTAATATAGAAAACTTTGTATCTGTAGAAAAAATATTAATAAGCTATAAAAACCATTTGAGAGGGTGGTGCAACGGTGGCTCAGTGGCAGAATTATCGCCTGCCATGCTGCAGACCTGGGTTCAATTCCCGGAGCCTGCCCATGCCAAAAAAAAAAAAAATTAAGATACCAAGAGTGGAAAGGTTAAGAACATTGGTTCTGGAGTTAGACTGTCTGGTTTCAAATCCCAGTTCTTCCATTTATTAGCTGTGTGACTTTGAGTAAGTCATCAAACATCTTTGTCCTTAATTTCCTCATCTTTAAAACAAGAGCAATAATTGTACCTAACTCATAAAGTATTTTGCTGGTTAAGTGAATTAATATATTTATAGCATTTAGAACATTGCCTGGCACATACTGTTATTAAACAGATGCAAATATTATTGCTTAATAATTTGATAGTTACCAAAAATTAACACCAAAGTCCTCCATGTGTTCGCTCTTTAACTCCAACTTCAACAATATTTCTTTCCATTTCTTCAGGGATCTGCAGTCATTTGATTGCTTGTCACCCGCATCAATCTTAACCACTTCACTCTAGATCACCCATGTCACTCTTCCAAACCAGTATCCTGAAAGTAAAAACCTTACAGCAAGCAAAGGAGCAAGCCAGAGAAGCTGAACATGGGAAAACAGCCTTCTGAAGATTAGCAGACTCTTCCTCAAGTTCTCAAGTTCTGGTTTGAAGCATAAGACAGGCAAACTTCCTATTTGCCACTGCCTTTTTTTTTTTTTTTTAACTCTTTGTTCTTGTTGGCTATTTATTTATTTGCCTTGATTTCAAGTGGGACAGAGTCTCATGTAATTTGGGTAATAAGCATGCGTTTCTAAGACTTCTAGTCCTACAAGACCAGCATCTACTGTCCATATACAAAGGCATCTGTTCCTTACAGGAAACTTTGCTCTGGAAGAAAACTAAAACTATCCTGGTGTCCAGGTTCTTTAAAAGTCTTTTTGCTCTATGGGAATCTTGTTCTACCATAATTTATGGGCAACTGTCAATTTTATATATGGCGAGTTGTTTGTTCTTATATGTGAGAGTTGAATGGAAAAGATGAGAAATGTCATATCCAGACACCAGTCTGAGGAAGACAGACAGTCTCTTTCTGGCATGCTCGTAGGAGAGGCAAAATTTTCATGGACTATCCCTAGAAGACTGCGCTTCATGTTGTATTGGACAGACGTGGGTCAGGTGCTCATTGATAAGTTATCAGCGGCAAGCAAAGGGACTTACAATGGTTGACTGGTATAAAATCGGAATCATGGAGCCAACCACAAACATCTGTGCCCCAGGCACTCTGTTAGTGCTGAAACATGATTTCATTTAATCCCATAACAGCCCTATGAAGTAGGTATTATGCTCTCCATTTTACACACCAAGAGCCTATGGTTTGGAGAATTTCACCATCATCATTATCTTCACAATCTTCATCCGGCATTTATTGTGTTCCTGGTGATGTCTCTACATGTATTAACCCAGTTAATCTTAACAACAACCCTGTGAGCTAGTTCTATTGTTATTCTCTGTAGATGAGGAAACTGAGGAACACAAGAGTAACTTGCCAAGGTCCCCCAGCTAGCACGGGGCAGAGCCCAGATTCAACCCTGGGAAGCCTGGCTCCAGCATGAGGGCACTTAATGTCACACTCCGCTGCCAAGGTCACAGGTGGCAGGTGGAGGAATCAGGGTTCAGATGCAGGTGGGGCTGCCTCCTGTGTCCAACATCCTAATCACAAGCCTGTTCTATCCCTCACACACTCATTAGTACACTGCCTTAGGTATAACAAGCGCACGATTCACGTACTGGCCCCTTTTGTTGTCACATCAGCCTTCTGAGAATAATATTATATGCAAAAGAAAGAGTTAAATAAAGTCTCAGAGCTAATAAGTGGCAGAAGCCACCTACAAACCCAGGTCATCTGACCCCAAGAGCATGCAACCTACAACTTCTCTTCCCCTGGCTCCCCATCGGCAGGTGATATTACTTTGATTCTTAACTTTGTGTAGACAGGCATACCTCAATTCATTGAACTTTATGTTGTTGTACTTTGCAGATACTGTGTTTTTTTTACAAATTGAAGATTTGTGGCAACCTTGCATCAAGCAAGTCTATCAGTGTTCACTTCATGTCTGTGTCACATTTTTCAATTCTTGCAATATTTCAAACTTTTTCATTGTTATTGTATCTTTTTGGCTATCTGTGATCAGAGATCCTTGATGTTACTATTGCAGTTGTTTTGGAGAACCACACACTGCACCCATAAGATGGTGAACTTAATTAATTGTGGGTGTTCTGACTATGCCACTCACTCATTGTTCCCCCATCTCTTTCCTTCTCCTCAGGTCTCCCTCTTCCTTGAGACTCAACAATATTGAAATTAGGTCAGTTAATAACCCTACAATGGCCTCTAAGTATTTAAGTAAAAGGAAGAGTTGCACATCTCTCACTTCAGCTCAAAAGCTGGAAATGATGAAGCTTAGTGAGGAAGACATGTCAAAAGCAAAGAAAGACCAAAAGCTAGGCTTCTTGCATCAGTTATCCATGTTGTAAATGTAAAGGAAAAGTTCTTGAAGGAAATTAAAAGTGCTACTCCAGTGAACACATGAATGGTCAGAAAACCAAACAACCTTGTGCTGATAGGGAAGAAGTTTTAGGAGTCTGAATAGAATATCAAACCAGCCACAACATGGCCTTAAGCCAAAGCCAGATTCAGAGCAAGGCCTGAACCCTCTTAAATTTTATGAAGGCTGAGAGAGGTGAGGAGGCTGCAGATGAAAATTTTGAGGTGAGCAGAGATTGGATCATGAGGTTTAAGGAAAGAAGCCATCTTCAATAAATAAAAATTTGAGGCAAAGAAGCAAGTACTGATGTAGAAGCTGCAGCACGTTATCCAGAAGATCTAGCGAAGATAATTGATGAAGGGGGCTACTCTAAATAACAGATTTTCAATGTAGAGAAGACAGCCTTCTATTAGAAGAAGATACCATTTAGTACTTTCATAGTTAGAGAGAAGTCAGTGTCTCAATTCAAGCTTCAAAGGACAGGTTGACTCTTATTAGGGGCTAATAGCCGGTGACTTTCATTTGAAGCCATTGCTCATTTACCATTTCCCAAATCCTAGGGCTCTTAAGAATTGTGCCAAATCTACTCTGTCTGTGCCCTAAAAGTGAACAGCAAATCCTGGATGACAGCACATCTGCTGGGAACATTTACTGAATATTTTAAGCCCACTATTGAGACCTGCTGCTTAGAAAAAAATATTCCTTTCAAAATATTACTGCTCAAAAATGTTTATTTGGTACAAAATTTATATGTCAACTAGTGAATTTCCTAATATAACTTATGTGGACAGGTTAATTGAACACTATAAATACATGGAACCTTGAATAGGGCATGAGATTTTCTTGGTTTGTCCAGAGTGATGCCTTGATAAATCCCAGAGTGATTTGAATAGTGAATAAAGAAGTATTTGCAAAGTCCCTGTGCTGGTCTGAAAGGATGTATGTAGCCTTGAAAAGTCATGTTTTAATCAAAATCCCATTTTGTAAAGGCAGAAAAATCCCTATTCAATACTGTGTGTAATTAGATCATCTGCCTGGAGATGTAACCTAATCAAGAGTGTTTGTGAATTGGATCAGGTAGAGGAGTGTCTCCACCCATTTGGGTGGGTCTTGATTGGTTTACTGGAGTCCTATAAAAGAGGAAACATTTTGGAGAATGGGAGGTTCAGAGAAAGCAGAGAATGCTGCAGCACCACAAAGCAGAGAGTCCATGAGCCAGGAACCTTTGGAGATTAAGAAGGAAAACACCTCCCGGGGAGCTTCATGAAACCAGAAGCCAGGAGAGAAAGCTAGCAGATGATGCTGTGCTTGCCATGTGCCCTTCCAGCTGAGAGAGAGGCCCTGACTGTGTTCTCCATGTGCCTTCCCACTTGAGAGAGAAACCCTGAACTTCATCGCCATTCTTGAACCAAGGTATCTTTCCCTGGATGCCTATGATTGGACATTTCTATAGACTTATTTTCATTGGACATTTTCTCAGCCTTAGAACTGTAAACTAGCAACCCATTAAATTCCCCCTTTTAAAAACCATTCTGTTTTGTATATTGCATTCTGGCAGCTAGTAAACTAGAACAATCCCCTTGGGGGGAATGGTAAGAACAGGGGAAAACTCAACTTCCTCAAGTGGAGAATTCCTGATATTCCCACAAGCAGTGGGGACAACCAAAGCAATAGGCTGAACCCCCAATCTTGGGGTTTGTTCATATGAAACTTATCCCTGCAAAGGATAGGCTAAGCCTACTTAAAATTAGACCTAAGAGTCACCCTCCAGAGAACCTCTTTTGTTGCTCAGATGTGGCCTCTTTCTCTCAGTCAACACGACAAGCAAACTCACTGCCCTCCCCATCTCTACGTGGGACGTGACTCCTAGGGGTGTGGACCTTCCTGGCAACATAGGACAGAAATCCTAGAATGAGCTGGGACTCAGCATTAAGGGATTGAGAAAACCTTCTCTACCAAAAGGGGGAAAAGCGAAATGAGGCAAAATAAAGTGTCATGGCTGAGAGATTCCAAATAGAGTTGAGAGGTTATCCTGCAGGTTATTCTTACGCATTATATAGAGATCATCTTTTTAGTTAAAGTGTAATGGAGAGGCTGGAAGGAACTGCCTGAGAATGTAGGGCTGTATTCCAGTAACCATGCTTCTTGAAGATGATTGTATAATGATATAGCTTTCTCAATGTGACTGTGTGATTGTGAAAACCTTGTGTCTGATGCCCTTTTTATCTACCTTATCAACAGACAAGTGAAACATATGAATTAAAAATAAATAAACAATCAGGGGAACAAATGTTAAAATAAATTTAGTATATTGAAATGCTAGTGATCAATGAAAGGGAGGGGTAAGGGGTATGGTATGTATGAATTTTCTTTCTGTTTTCTTTTTATTTCTTTTTCTGAACTGATGCAAATGTTCTAAGAAATTATTGTGATGATGAATATGCAGCTATGTGATGATACTGTGAGTAAGAATGGAATGGTCATATGGTAAGAATGTTTGTGTTTGTATGTTGGTATGTTTAATAAATAAAGAAAAAAATATTACTGCTCACTGACAATAAGCCTGGTCACTCAAGAGCTCTGATGAAGATGTACATCCAGATGAGTGTCGTTTTCATGCCTGCTGACATAGCATCCATTCTACAGTTCATCAAGGAGTCATTTCGACCTTCAAATCCTATTATTGAAAAAATACATTTCATAAGGCTATAGCTGCCATAGTTTGTGACTCCTCTGATGGATCCAGGAAAAGTAAATTAAAAACCTTCTGGAAAGGACTCATTATACTAGATGCCATTGAGAACATTTGTGATTCATGGGAGGAGGTAAAAATATGAACAATAACAGGAGTTTGGAAGAAGTTGATTCCAAGCCTCTTGGATGACTTTGAGGTGTTCAAGAGGAAGCGACTGCAGATGTGGTAGAAATTGCAAGAGACTTAGAATGGATGAGGAGTTTCTTCTTATAGTTGGGCAAAGAAAGTGATTTCTTGAAATGGAAATTACTCCTGGTAAAGATGATATCAGGAATGTTGAAATAACAACCAAGGACTTAGAATATTATATCAATTTTCTTGACAAAGCAACAGCAGGGTTTGAGAGGATTAACTCCGATTTTGAAAGAAGTTCTGCTGTGAGTAAAAAGCTATCAAATGGTATTGCACACTACAGAGAAATCCTTCCTGAAAGGAAGAATCCATCGATGTGGCAAACTTCATCATTGTCTTATTTTTTTTAATTGCCACAGCCACCCCTCACTTCAACAACCACCGCCTATTCAGCCAACAGCCATCAACATCGAGGCAGGACCCTCCACCAGCAAAGAGATTAAGACACACTGAAGGCTCAGATGATGGTTTTTTAATCAATAAAGCATTTTTTATCAATAAAGTTTTTTTTGGTTGTTTTTTTTTTTAACATAGGCAGGCCCCAGGAATCAAACCCAGGTCTCTGGCAGGGCAGGCGAGAACTCTGCCTGCTGAGCCACCACGGCCCATCCTCAATAAAGATTTTTTTATTATTATTAATTTTTAAATTTTTAAAAAATGCCCAAAAAACACCAAACAAACACAAACATTCGTAACTTTTGATCATTCCGTTGTACATATACAATCAGTAATTCACAATATCATCACATAGTTGCATATTCATCATCATGAGCATTACTTGGAACATTTGCATCTATTCAGAAAAAGAAATTAAAAAAAACAGAAAAAAATTCATACATACCATACCCCCATCCCTCCCTCTCACCGATCACCAGTATTTCACTCTAAATTTATTTTAACATTTGTTCCCCCTATTACTCATCTTTTCAATAAAGTATTTTTAATTAAGGTATGTACATTTTTTAGACATAATGCTATGGCACACTTAATAGACTACCGCATAGTGTAAACATAACTTTTATATGCACTGGGAAACAAAAAAACCTGTGTAACTCACTCTATCGCAATATTCGCTTTATTGCAGTGGTCTGAAATTGCAACAACTCTGAGGTATGCCTATAGTCCAAAACATGTTATAGGCATTTTACCCACTTACTGTGTAAATTTTCAGGTGTGGAAAGATAGATTTTTCACAAATGAATATTAATTTAACCATATGCAGAACTCTGGTCAGAGACTTCCTCGTTCTCTACATCTTTATGGGTTCTGCTTGAACACCGGTTAATAATCGATAGTAATTAAAGACCTGATAGCATTAATTGATAGTGATTAAATATGTGGTTTCTCTAATGCTTCCCCCAGACTGCTTTGCTAGAAAAACGACCATACAGACTTTTGCTTTGATTTCATTTTCAAATAATTTCAGTTACAAAGAACAAAACCCGAATGGGAGAAAGCTAGCATATAAAATGGAAATGGAAATGACATAGTGAGGGAAGCAGAGCTTTCGTGGGTGGACTAGAATTCACAAGCCCACTGTGGCCAACACCAGCTGGGAGAAGACATGATATATTTGACAGTTTTTTATGTTTCTGAAGGTCATCCTCCTTTCCTTCATCCTTCCCTTTCTCCCTTCAACACTTTGATAACTTCTGGGTTAGTTTAAAGATAGAACTGGGTTATGACATATTCTGACCATGTTTTGGTATTTCTACCTGTCTCATTTCTAATTCTTAGAAAATTCATTTTTATTTTAGCAACTTACAAGGTCAGGCTCGAAGACATGTTAAGGAAAATCTCTGAGATCTGTTCCTTCAATATGCCTTTAAGATCAACAGACTCACTTTGCATTTCGACATCCAGCTTTTCTTTCAATAGAAATTAGGGTCTTCCAACAATATAGAGGCCCAACAGTCCAATTCTAAAACATCACAAGTATGCGTTCGGTAATGTATGTATTTATTATTGTGTACCCTCAAGTGTTACAGAATCTCAGACACAGTGCTTGGCACATATAAGACATTTAATGATGAGTAAATGAATGGCTACTTATGTAACACTAATGAGATCATAAACTCATATGGTTCAGTCCTAGCACAATGTCACATTCAAAGAAATACAATTTGATGGTATAAAATAATATAAAATTTCTTTACTGTTTTCTTTAGATTCTTTAGTCTCATAAGATAAAAATAGATCTAATGATAACTTACTGTCACCCCATCCAAACTCCTGACCAGCAACCCTCACATCCACTTTCCTTTCCTTATTCTCCTTTTCTCTTACGCCCTACTAGTCAGAATTTCTCATTCACTAAGACCCCTCCCTCTCTACTCTATCCCTACCCTTAACACCATTGCCCTTCTCCCAGATACCTCTCTATTCCATTTTTCTCTCTCCTTGCTCCACTTTCTATTTGATAGATGGATTCAAAGTTCTTCCACTCCTCCTCCCTCTTCCTTCATTGCCCATTCTCTGATTAAAAGAAAAGAAAATGTCATTATTGGGAGAACCAATAATAAATTACTGCAGACTGTCACACATTCTGTACCCTTTAAACTGTTTATATTAAACAGTTTTTACATTATTTTCAATGGTAGGTAACAGTCTATCTTATTCCTGGAGCCCCAGGAAAGGGAGTTCACATCCTTTCCAGCACAGAACAGAAACCAGGGTTACGATCCAGAGTACCTGGTGATGGTATTGTCACCCTTCAACCATCTTTTCCTCAGGTAATCTCAGTTTTTCTAACTAAGCTTTAATCACTCTAGTCACCTTTTCTTAGCTTTCGCCAGGACCTTGACTGCAATAGATCCCATTAATTAAGAAGACTTGGATTTCCTCATTGCAGCCAAGGGGCTGTGGGACCTCTCTTAGCTGTTTAAATATATGATCCCAATAAATAAAAATATAGTTTTGAAGCATTTCCATAGATAGAGTTCTCCTTTTCATCATTAGTATTTGTTTAGTTTGTCTATTTTTTCCCAAAATATTTGTACTGAAGTGAGATTGCTATAGGGTAAGGAATAAGTTGAGGATGGACTGACTTTTTCTTTTGTGTTCTTTCCATTAGACTTTTTACAAGAAAGAGTATTACTTTGTTTTTGTTTGTTTGTTTTTAGTTCTCCCATATGTATCATCATTACTTAATCCCATGGACATCCCAATAAAGTTTTTAAACAATCAATTCTTATTTGCAAATATTTTATTCTGTAGACCCATACCTTAAAGCGATAACGTCTAGCAAGAAAAGTCCTAATTATAGAGACTCTCTTCAAGTGCGTCAATGGATTCTCAGTCCTTCTTTGTATCATAGCTCAGTTGAGAATTCTTATTTCTTTGGGGTGTAAAGAACTGGATTTCAAAGTCAATAATCTAGGAACTTCAAAATCAGTGCAGCCACCTACTACCTTTCCAAAATAAGCACGTCATGTCGATAGATTTTCTTATAATTTATCCATGCTTGTTCTCTAATAGTCTCAACTAAAATTTAAGCTTGAAAACAGAAACTCTACAACTTTGTTGATACCTACCCCAACACACATCCCATGTTAGACCTCGCCAAGTAAAGGGAAGGGACTTGTGAATTTTGGCAGTTACAAAAGGATATTTTGAGCTTCTGACTTTTTACTGGCAATGACAGTGTCAGCTTGAGGCATCCATAACGACTTGACTCTCTGCTTCACTCTTTTCTTCCTTTTATTCTCTAGAACTCCCTCTTGAGCCCCCTTGTTGGGCTAAATGCCCCTACTGCAAACTCCATAGTACCCTATGCAAACCTCTCTCTGAGTACCAACCACATTATTGAAATTAAGTCTCATGTTCCCATTATATTTTAATGTTGTTGAGGATAAGGATCATTTTCGATCCCCATTGTATGCTTTCTGCCTGGCATAAACTGTGTGAGTTGATATTCTGGTGGAATTGGGATTGGGGACTGGGGGAAGCTGCATTGAGAAGTTGGGAGGGCACATTTTTCTTTTCTCTTTATACTACCACCATTTCAACTCATATTCCCAGTCTTCCTCAAATGTCCTGAATTATGGACAATTTTATTTGTTCCATAATTTATTGGCAGGTTTTGATGACACAGGAAGCAACTTCAAGTCATCTCTGATGTTCTCCATCACACTTTTGATGGAATGCTTCTGTGAGCAGTGGCAGTGGACAATTCATCCAGTCCATAAGGATGCCTCAAAGATTTTGGTCATGCAAGATGCAATTCTTATTAGTTAGGACATCTTTAGTTGCAAGCAACCGAGCTTTGGGAAGGGCAAGAACCAGAAACCATCATGCTGTAAGGAATTCAGGAAATCCCTGTCCCTGGCTCTCTCTGCAAGTTGGTTTTGTTCATTTTTTTTCTGCTACAGACCAGTTTTCCAGTTTTTACTGGTTCTCAGCCCATGTGAATGGGAGATGCCCACTGTGGCAGCTTGTAGTTTTATATCCCAAAAGAACATATTCTTAAAATTAATCAATTCCCGTGGATGTGAACCCATTGTAAATAAGATCACTCTAAGACATTAATTCATTTAAGATGTGGCCCAAATGAATCAGGTTGGGCTTGAATCTGGATTATAGGGATATAAACAGAGTGAGAGTCAGACAGAAAAGAAAGTCAGAGGGAGCAGCTAGAAACTTAAAGTCAACAGAACCCGGAAGAGAAAGGAGTAGCTGAGAGAGGCTGGCATGTACATTGCCATGTGACAGGAAAGCCATGGACCAGGAATTGCCACCAGTCAGTCACAGGATGCCACAGTCTTCTGAGAGAAAGCATTGCCTTGATGATGTCTTGATTTTGGACTTCTCCTAGCCTCAAAACCATGACTCAGTCAATTCCCACTGTTAAAGTTAATGGTTGCTTTGACAGAAAGAGAAAACTAAAACACTCATCAACAAAAACTCCTGAGTTTATGATCTTTCTACAAGAAACCTGCCAATCTGATGCTGGGATGGTCACCATTTTTTGGCCTGGGAAGCTTACTTCTGCTCACAGTTCCCCCTCCTGTAATTGTCATCGATAAAAGAGGTTACAAAACTCAGAAATCTTTCTAACAGGACAAAAATGTTTTTTTTAATCTTGTTGATATTTGTGATTTGTGGATTTGTGGGGCATAGGGTTGGGACCTCTTTCTATCAGCTAAGAGAGGTACTGATAAAGGCGTAAATGATTAAGGCTTTAAGCCTTAATGATGAAGGCTTAAGTAGGCATTGCATTGAATCTATAAATTACTTTAGGTAGAAGTGACATCTTAACAGTATTTAGTTTTCCAATCCATGACATTGTATTATCCTTCCATTTATTTAGGTCTTCTTAATTTCTTTTAACAATTTTTTGCAGTTTTCAGTGTACAATTCCTTTACATCCTTGGTTCATAGATATTTGATTCTTTTAGTTGCTATTGTAAATGGAATATTTTTCTTGATTTCCTTTTCAGAACCTTCATTACTACTGCATAGAAACACATCAGTTTCCGTATGTTGAGCTTTACCCTGCCACTTTGTTGAATTTGTTCATTAGCTCTAGTAGCTTTGTTGTGGGTTTCTCTGGATTTTCTACACATAGGATCATTTCATCTGCAAATAGGGCAAGTTTTCCTTCTTCCTTTCCCATCTGGATGTCTTTTTTTCTTTTTCTTTTTCTTTTTCTTGCCTAATTGCTCTGGCTAGAACATCCAGTACAATAGTGAATAGAAGTGGTGAAAATGGGCATCTGTGTTTTGTTCCTGATCTCAGGCGGAAAACCTTCAGTCTTTCGCTATTGAGCATGATGTTAGCTAGAGGTTTCTCATATATGCCCTTTTTCACACAGAGGAAGTTTTCTTCTATTCCTACTTATCTGGGTGTTTTTATCAAGAAAGGGGAGCTGCACTTTGTCAAATACTTTTCCAGGATCAAGATGATTATGTTGTTCTTTTACCTTCATTCTATTAACATGGTATGAAACATTAATTGATTTTCTCATGTTGAACCACCCTTGCATTCCTGGGGTAAATCCAAACTTGATTGTGGTGAATAATCCTTTTAATATATTGGATTCAGTTCATGCATATTTTGTTAAGGATTTTTGTGTCTGTATTCTGCAATTTTCTTTTCTTTGATATCTTTATCTGGCTGTGGTATTAGGGTGCTGCTGGCCTCATAGAATGAGTTAGTGAGTGTTCCCTTCTATTCACTTTTTCAGAAGAATTTGAGCAGGATTGGTGTTAATTCTCTGGCAAGTTTGGAAAAATTCACCAGTGAAGCCATCTGGTCCCAGACTTCTCTTTGTCTGGAGGTTTTGATTACTGATTAATTTTCTTTATTTATTATTGGTCTGTTGAGATCATCTGTTTCTTCTTGAGTTAGTTCAGGTATTTGGTGTGTTTCTAGGAATTTGCCCATCTCATCTTGGTTATTTAATTTGCTGGCATACAGCTGTCACAGTATAATCCTTTTATTCTTTAATATCTTATAATCCTTTTTATTACTGTGAGACCAGTAGTAATGCCTTCTTTCATTTCTGAATTTAGTTATTTGCATCCTCTTTCCTTTTCTTTGTGAGTCTAGCCGAAGTTTTGTCTATTTATGGATCTTTGCAAAGAAACAGCTTTTAATTTCATTGATTCTCCATCTTATTTTTGTTCTCTATTTCACTTACCATCACTCTAATTTTTATTATTTACTTCCTTTCATTCACTTTGGAGTTAATTTTCCCTGTTTTTTCTATTCTTCCAGGTGTAAGGATAAGCCACTGACTAGGGATCTTTCTGTTTTTAATGCAAGCCTTTAGTGCTGTAATAAGTTTTGGTACATGGTGCTTTCGTTTTCACTTGTCTCAAGATATTTCCAAATTTCCCTTGCAACTTATTCTTGGACTCACTGGTTAAGACTGTATCGCAATTCCTGGGATTCATAAGATGGTGATATGTATAAGTTTTTAAGAAACGACCAGTTTCCCAAAGAGGTTGTACTGCTTTATGCTCCCACTAGCACTATGTGAAGGTCTGGTTGCTTCATATCATCACCAACAGTTGATGTTACAGGCTTTTTCATTTTGCTGCAGGGTGGGTAGATCAGAGAGTGGTAAATATTGTGATTTTCATTTTCATTTTCCTGGTATCCATGTTTTCATGTGCTCATTGACCATTCATATAATACCTTTTTAAAGTATCTGTTCATATTTTGCCTAATTTTTAGGGTTATTTGTTTTTTTATTATTGAATATGACTCTTTTGTCAGTTATATGAATTATGAATATTTTCTCCAAGTCTGGGACTTGTCTATTCATTTTCTTACTGGTGTCTTTTTTTTTTGTCTATTGCTAAACTGTTTTACTAGCCCTACAAACACAGGACTTACAAAAAATTTGATATAAACTTTGAATGAGTATATGACATGTGTGTATAATGTATCATTTTACTGGTGTCTTTGATAAGAAAATTTAAACTTAAAAAAAAAAGATTGTATTGCTTAATTTCCACATACTTGTGAGTCTTCCAGTTTTCCCTTTGTTATTGATTTGTAGCATCATTCCATTCATTCTATTTTATCTGATCTTAGAATAGCCACCCCAGCTCTCTTTTTGTTACTATTTGCATGGAATATATATTTTTCAATCTTTTCACTTTCAATCAACTGTATCTTTAAATTTAAGCTGAGTACCTTGTAAAAGCATATAGTTGGGGGATGCTTTTTTATCTGTTCTGCCAAATGTAGCACTTTCTTCTGCCACTTTTGCTATATGTCTCTTCTAAGTCTTATACTTTTCTGTCCCTCAATTCTTCCATTACTTACTACTTTTTAATACATTGATCTTTCATGGCAGACAGTTTTGAATCCCTTCTCATTTCCTTCTGTATGTATTTTTCAGATATTTTCTTTGTGGTTACCATGGGACTTAAATTAACATCCTAAATCTATTAACAATCTCTTTTGATTTGATACCAGCCTAACTTCAATACTGTTTTCATTTCCTATTCTTTTTTCTCATTCTTTACACAAATTATATCTTTATACTTTGTGGCCCAAATCATGGATTTTAATCATTACTTTTTATGCATTTTCAGTTTAGATCCTGTCAGTAATCTTTGGATTCTTTGTCAGATGGCAAGGCACATGGTGACATCTCCTGATCTCTCCCTTCTCTCCTGGGTTTCAGTGACTTTGGTTTCTTGCTTCCATGGCTTTCTTTCTTTTTTTCCTAATCCATTCTGTCCCACCATCTTTTTTCTCATTCTTTACACAAATCATAGCTTTATACTTTGTGGCCCAAATTATGGATTTTTATCATTACTTTTTATGCATTTTCAGTTTAGATCCTGTCAGAAATAAAAAGTGATGTTACTAACAAAAAATACAATAGTACTGGAGTTTGTAATTTCCCATGCAGTTATCTTTATTGGACATCTTCATTTACTTAAGCCACTTTAAGCTACTGTTTAGTATCCTTTTCTTTCCTAAAGAACTCCCTTTAACGCTGCTTACAGGGCAAGCCACGTGGTGATGAATTCCCTCAGCTCTTATTTATCTTGGAATGTTTTAGTCTCTTCCTTATTTTTGAGGATATAACAGATATAAAGTTCTTGGTTGGCAATTATTTTCTTCAGCAATTAAATTTGACAGTCCACTCCTTCTTAACACCATTGTTTCTGATGAGAAACCAGCATTTAACCTTATTGAAGCTCCCCTGTTCATGATGTGTTACTTCTCTCTAGCAGCTTTTAGGATTCTCTCTGTGTCTTTGGCATTCAACAGTTTGATTATAATGTGTCTGGTCATGGAACTTTTCTGCCATTCCTTCTTCAAATATTCCTTTTTCTCCTTTCTTCTTTCTCTCCTTCTGGGACTCCTGTAATGTCTATATTGATACTTAATGGTGTTCCATGGATTTCTCAGGCTCTGTTCACTTTCACTTATTCTTCTTTTTGCTTCTCATACTGAGTGATTTCAATTGCCTTATCTTTGAATTCAGTGATTTTTATTTTCTTCCAACTTCAATTGTTGTTTAAACCCTCTAGGGAATTTTTAGTTTCAGTTATTATGGTCTTTAACTCAAATATTTCTGTTTTGTTTCTTTTCATAAATTCTATCTCTTCATTGAAATGCTCATTTTGTGCATATATCATTTTTCTGATGTCCTGAGTTCTCGCCTGCCATGCTGGAGACCCGGTGTCCTAGTTTGCTAGCTGCCAGAATGCAACACACCAGAGATCGATTAGCTTTCAATAAAAAGGGAATTTATTTAGTTAACATATAGTTCTTCAGAGGAAAGGCAGCTAACTTTCAACTGAGGTTCTTTCTTATGTAGGAAGACACAGGGTGATCTCTGCTGGCCTTCTCTCCAGGCCTCTGGGTTCCAACAACTTTCCCCAGGGTGATTTCTTTCTGCATCTCCAAAGGCCTGGGCTGAGCTGCAAGTGCCGAGATGAGGTATGCTGAGCTGCTTGAGCTGTGCTATGTTGAGCTCTCTCATTTAAGCACCAGCCAATTAAATCAAGCATCATTTGTTACAGCAGGCACACCTCCTAGCCAACTGCAGATGTAATCAACAATAGATGAGGTTCACATGCCCTTGTCAACAGCAATAGAACTAGGCACCTTCACCTAGCCTAGCTGACACCTGAATCTAACTACCACACCAGGTTTGATTCTCCGGTGCCTGCCCATGTTAAAAAACAAAAACAAACAAACAAAAAAACCCTTCAATTCTGACATAAAAAAAAAAGCAAATGATATGAAAAGAAGTTAACTGAGCGCTAACCTGAGCAATATAATCTCTAGTCTTTGTAGTATATTTGAGTCTTACAAATATATGATTATTAAGAACCTCACAGATTTCTGATGCTCACAATTAAGCTTAATTTCAAATTGGTCAAATATATGCAGATGAAATGATTTCACTATTTCCTCTTTGAGCTGTCTTGAATCTCTCGGTAGGCCACCAGAGCTACCCCAGTGGTCTGTTTACTACACTTCAAAAGAAAATTCAACAAGGACTATTGAAAGGGAACATAATTGGGTAGAGTTCATGGGTAACATCTAGGGAAGATGTGGGAAATGTTCCAGAATCCAATAGGCCACTGCTTTGAGAAATGGTTCCTGGTCACTCTTCAGTACCTTTTTTTCTTCAGGCCCCCTCTAGATAGCCCCTGAGAACAAACTAGAGGGAAAGAACTTGGCAGAGGATGAAAAGGAAACAGTCTGAGAACCCAGGCTAGAAAAAGTGATATGTCCAGGAAATTGCAACCCAGTTGACCAAAGAAGGACTGTAAAAGTAGCTAGATTAGAATTGCCTCAGTTTGAAGACTCAAGGTGGATGAAGGACAGGGGAGAGGGGAGATCCTTGTGGCTGAGATGAGAAGGCATCATTCTACTCAGGTCGCATATCTAGGCATCTTCAGTAAGGGATGTCTGGGTAGTTCTCCTGCATTCACCTGGAGGTTGTACGGCGGCATTGGGGAAGGTTGTGGTCATTCCAGGTCAGCAGGTTCTGCAGAGATATTCCTTCCTTTCTAGTTCTGAGTCTTCAAACAGCCTAAGCCTCTTATCTCCTTGAGCCAGGTCTGGACCCCAGGGATATTTGGGTAAAGAAATGACCCCTGGGCCAAGTCAAAATTTGGTTGACACTCCATCAGGTTTGGAGAGGAGTAGGTGGGTAGAAAGGATCAAGGAGATTGTCATCAGAATATCTTCTTGGTGACGTGTCATGTTGTGGTAAGGGGCTTGCCATCAAAACCAGTCATGCTTTGATGAGAGTATTTGAGATGGAAGGAGAGATTTATGTTGTCTTGTTTGATTTTTTGTGCTGCTAAAGAATGCACTTCTAGATGTCTAATGGAAGAGCTTTCTGCCTTAGCTGCTTTATCGGGGGAGATGTTTGAGAGCGGCTACTGAATGGGCCATTTTACCTTGGTTGAAAAGAGTTTGTGTTCTGGATCCAGACAACCTGGACCCAAATCCCCTTTCCACTCTTACTGGTGAAGTAAGCTTGGGCTTACTATGTTTCACTTTTCTCATTTGTAATTGGGGCTGATATCAGTGTCCACCTCAGGGAGTTGCTATGAAGATTAATTGAGATATAATATGTTGTAGGGCATTTAGAACAATGCTTAGAGAGGAAGCTCTCAACAAATAGTAGCCATTGTTCTTTCTTCGCAAGGCTTTGCTAGGGTCTTTTTTCTACACCAAAGGGTTAAGGCTGCATTGATTAGGGAAATGTGGGTCTAGAACTAGTTAAACCAGCATCTCATTTTGTTGCTAAGCAACCGGCTCTGAGTTCTGCAACTGTGCAGCTCGGTGTGCAGTGACCCTCCTTGCAATCGAGCTCCAGTCAGACTGTTGCTAAGCATTGTTTCATATTCCTTAAAAGCTAACTGTGGAGGAGGAGGCAAGCAGGCATGATAGCACAGTCATAAAGCACGAGCAAAACCAGTCTTTCCGGTGGTGGGAGCTCACCATGGCAAAAAAAAAAAAAGAGAGAGAAAGTAAGTTTTGATGTAATACGTGGTGATGGAGTGTGCTTGGATCCACCTGCAAGAGGAAGAGAAATCACCCATACAAATTATCCTTCTCTCTGCTATTAGAATGATTATCATGCATCTTCAGAGTGCTATCTTCCCTAGATTAAGCAAGTATCTCTCCTTTGCCCATATTTGGATCTGGGTTGCATGGTGTGGGTGCAAACTTGGATATATGGTTCCAGGTTGGAAAGGGGCAGGCTGGAAGTTCATGCAAAAGGTCCCATTTTCCCATTTGGTGAGATGAAATAAGCCAGAAACTAAAGAACAAGAATGGTATGGTCACCTTTAGAAAATGCTTATAAGAAAACAGGGGCCTGGATTGTAGGCTTTTAGAGCAGACACATTAAGTCCGGAGTGGTGATTATTATTACTGGATGTTGAGAAGCTATTTTATATATACAACCTGATATTTAGAGATAAGAATGAAGCTGAGCAGGTGGGGTTAAAGTAATTCAGAACACAGGGGTAAGGAAGGATAATGTCTTTATTTTAGAACCACACATACTCTTTTTTATTTTACATGGCCAGGTACCAGGAATCAAACCTGGGTCTCTGGCATGGCAGGGGAGAACACTGCCTGCTGAGCTACCGTGGCCCACCCAACTATACATACTCTTTGAGACCAATGGAAGAAAGGTTTATTTGATCTGGAACTGAAATTTTCTGTGGTGCATAATCTAATTCAACCTATCTATATAGCTCATTTGAACAACTGAAATGCAGGGAGCACAGGGTAAGAAAGAAGTCCTTTAATCCTGTAGATTATTTTAATGCCTGGAGTATATTAAGCAGTAATCAAAAAGTATTGGCAAATTCACCTGAGGAAGGGAAGAAGGACTATGGAACTATTAAACCTTACCATCAGGGAATCCCCTGATACTATGTCAAACTTTAGGGACACCCAAATCAATAGGCCATGCTCTCAATCATGAGGCTTACTCTTGTTAAGCTTATGTAGGTAGCAGAGAAGCTTAGAGTACTTATAGTCATGCCTAAGAGTTACTTCTGGAGGACCTCTTTTGTTGCTCAGATGTGGCCTCAGTCTCTCTAAGCCCAAGTCTGCAAGTGAAATCATTGCCCTCCCCCCATGTTGGGACATGACATCCAGGGGTGGAATTCTCCCTGGTGACATGGGAGAGGACTCCCAGGGATGAATCCAGACCTGGCACCATGGGAGCAACAATTACATGCTGACCAAAAGGGAGAAAAGAAGTGTAATTAATAAAGTAGCAATGGCAGATAGAGTTCAAATATAGTCGAGAGGCTACTCTGGAGGTTGCTCTTATGCAAGTTTCAATTAGACCTTGCTACCTATCATAACCTACCAACCCCCAACCAGGACCCTTCCAGCCAATCCTAAAGAACACCTAGGCCAATATATAAGATTCCACAAAGGTTCCAGGCACTAGAGTAACTTTCCAGAAACCTACAACCTCCAAATGGGACCCTGGTGCAGAAAAGTCCTGAAATCTAGCCCAGCCTCTCCAGAACATGAGATAGTTCCAATCCCTACCCCATATTAGTGACAGACCCTTGCAATATGAAAAATTTAGAATTTCCATAGCCCAGGCATCCCTAAAGAGAGGAATGGAAAGACAGTGGAGTTATATAGAGAAGATAGGATTTAACAAATGAATATGATTGCTGAATCATTAAATTGAGATCTCTTTTAGTCTCTAGTATTTTAGAGGAGCTAGAAGTAAAAACCTGAAGTCATGAAATTGTAACCCATGTCAAACTCTGAAATATGTTCTACAACTAATTGTGGTGCTATGCTTTGAAATTTATAGCCTTTTTATATATACGTTATTTTTCACAAAAAAAAGAAGGAAAAAAAGTCGATTGTGATGATAAACAAATATTTAAGCCCTCTAGGCTCCTATATTCTGGAGCAGCTAGAAGGAAAAATTTGAGAGGATCATATGGTAGCCCATGACAATCTCTTGGATCTGTCCTATAACCACTTGTTAAAAAGTGCTTTGAAAACTATTGCTTTTTTATTTCTTTGCTTTGTATACATGTTATACTATACAATAAAAAACTTAAAAAATTTTAAAAAAAAGGTCCCATTTTCTGTCCCTTAGAGAAGTCAGAGGCCACAGAGTCACAGACTTCAGAGGAACCATTCTCCTCTCATCCATTCATCCACTCATTCATTCATTCATTCATTCATGCATTCATTCAATATCGAGTACATATCCACCTGCCCAAGATTTGCTAGGCACTGAGGTCAAAACCTAAGTCAGGAAAGTCACTGTCTTGTCCTGGCTCTTAGTTAAATAAAAAAAGAAACCCACTCTAGCTGGTTGTGCAGGTTTGAATCTGTCGTGGACCCCAGAAAGCCAGGTCCTTTAATCCTCATTCAGTATTGCTGGGTATTATCTTTTTTATTATTTCCATGGAGATGTGAGTGGTAACTTTTGATTAGATGATTTCCATGGAGATGTGTCTCCACCCATTCAAGGTGGGGTTGTTTACTGGAGTCCTTTAAATGGGAACCATTTTGGAAAGAGCCCCAAGAGCCAACAGCATGGACAGAGCCTCAGGGAAGCCTCTGAGGAGAAAGTTAGCAGATCTTGCCATGTGCCTTTCCAGGTGAGAGAGAAACCTGAATGTCATTGGCCTTCTTGAACCAAGGTATCTTTCCCTGATGCCTTAGATTGGACATTTGCACATAGCCTTGCCTTAATTTGGACATTATTACAGCTTTAGAACTATAAAGTTGCAACTTAATATATTCCTCTTTTTAAAAGCCATATGTTTCTGGTATATCACATTCCAGCAGCTTACAAACTCAAACACTGGTTTATCAGATAAAGTATTTATTGAAACTTATGCAGTAGCTCATAGAATTTTCCCAATAGCCAGAGAATTGAGCTTGGTGGAACACAGGCAGGTTCATTGTCCAGAATACAGTGTTGGGTTTCTCCAGAAGAGACCCTCCTGCCCCTGCAGCTGGGTACAGGCACTGCAGCGCACACCATTGTCCCAGCCAGGGATCCCCTGCCAGGATCTCTGTCCTGCTACCTCTAAAATCTCAATTTTCTGCCACCCTTGCAGAGTGACTTCTTCATGGCATTTTTTTCTTTACTGAAGTCTGGCACAGGGACATGTGATTGGTGGAGCCTGGGTCACATGTCTGATCCCTAGTTGCAAGGGAGGCTGGGAAATAAATTTCTTTCATCTTGATGAGAATAACCTTATGAAGTGGAAAATTCCCCAATCTTGAGAAAGGTGTCCTAAAGGTGCCAAGCAGCCACAGAACCTTTCAAATGTTCCCTACACTGTTTGCTCTTTTGGCTGTTCCAGTCTTCTGGAGGATTCAGGCAAGTAAACAGGAGAGGAAAGCTCAGTGTGATCAGCACTGCTAGGGGGAATAAAGTGCTAGAGGGACCCACAGTAGGATTCTCGACCCAGATGAAAGAGTCAGGGAAGGTTACCAAGGGTAAGTCATATCCAGACTGATACTGGAAAGATGAGTGAGAGCTCGGCAAGGTGAAGGCTGAAGGAACATTCCTGATGAGAGAAGCAAAATGTCCAAAGGCCAGTATAACTCATGGGGTTATAGCACAATTATGTGATGATACTGTGAGCCAGTGGTTGTTTACTTTGAATGGTTTGCAAGTTATATGAATATATCTCAATAAAACTGCATTAAAAACTACCCAGCATCACAAGGGAGCACTCCAACTTCAAGGAAGGGAAAGACATTCTCTGTGGCTGGAGCAGAAGGGGTGGAGCACAGCAATTTGTGATCTATGAAGACCTCTGGGTGATCCCAATGTTTGCTAGAAAGTCTGAGAAACATTGCTCCAAATGACATGTTTCTATTCCTACTTTTTTTATTTTTCAAGGTGAGATATACACTGACTTCCCACACAAAAAAAATGACCAGATTTCCCATGCTCCCTCTCATTCCAATATGGTACATTGTTATGTTGGTTCATCAATATTCAGTATTTACATTTATGTAACTGTGGAAATACTATGCATAGCTGAATTGTGGTATCCCATAGGTACTTTTCCTTTCCTGCACAACCCTGTTTCACATAAAGTTAATAAGTGTTTGGTGTTGTTTTTTTTTCTAGTTGCTTAGTTTTCTCTGTACTTACCAATTATTCACCCTCAAAATTCCCCCTGGGCAGTGTTAATCTCCTCGCATTACACTCAATTGTTGTATATATATATTCCATCAGTTTTGTCTCTTGAAGAAGTCTTTTAGCATCCTCAGGCCTGCTCTCATCTGGATGGGATCCTGTCCTGGCCTGGGCAACAGCTGTACCTTGGGACCTCCACTCCCCCAGTGGCTGCACAGGAGCTCCTGTTTCCTGAATCCCAAATCTGCCCCAGAAAAGAATGAACTTATGGGTAAATTGAGATCTTGGATGCCTTTATTCTACTTTCCATCTTGATAGTGTGGTTGGGTACAGAACTTGCAGCTGGTCATAATTTCTCTCAGAATGAGGTCCCTGTTCCATTGCCCTCTATCTTCTGTGTTGTTGAGACATCTGATTCCTGGTCTTTTGCATGCAGCTTAAAAAACAAAAACACCTTTCTCTTGTTTTCCGTCTGGAAGCTTTTAAGATGTTCTCTTTGTCCCCAGTGTTCTGAAATTTCACAATGACATGCCCTGGTTTGATTTTTTATCCCCCTATCATTTCTGCTGGGTAGTGGTGGGCCCTTTCCATCTGAAAACCTGCTTTCTTCAGTTCTGGGACATAGTCTTTAATTATTTCTTTCACAATTCCCCTACATTTTTTCCTTTTGGAACTCTTGGATTAGACCTCTATTTTTCTAGCTGCACCCCCACCCCCACCTCAACTTTCTTTCTTCTTTTTTTTTCCTCTGAGTACTTCAATTTTACTTTCCAATCCCTCTTCTTGAATTTCTCATTTCTTCTGTGATATATTGCCAAGAACTCATCTCTCTAAAGATATTAGTTGTAACTTATTAATAAAACATTTTATTTATGATAACTTACCCCTGCATATTTTCTCTTTCCTTCAAGTTGCATTTCTCTGTTTACCTTAGCCTTTGTCACATTGGAGACTTTTAGAAAATGCCTGCTAATCCTTAGATAAGTTCACATTTAAGAGGAAGAAATAAAAATGTGATTGTAAGATTTGTGTGCAAGAGTAACTTCCTGAGGCTAGTACTTTTAGACCTATTCTCCTGAGCTGTGCGATTCTCCCAAGAAGATTCTAGCATCTCTTGCCTAGAAGGTACAAGCTTGGCTGCCTTCTGGAAGATGAGTGGGAAAGAAGGCCAAAGAGGGTGTGTATGAGGGGATTATTAGCAATCGATTGTTGCCTAACAAATTGCCCCAGAACTTCATGGCTTGAAATAAATATATTGTCTTACATTTGTAGGTTCAGAATAAAAAGCAGCTTAACTGGTGTATTAAGTTTGCTAATGCTGCTGGAAAGTAAAATGCCAGAAATGGAATGGATTTTAAAGAGGGAATTTAATAAGCTACAAGTTTACAGTTCTAGTGCCAAGAAAACATCCAGACCAAGGTACCAACAAGAGGTTACCTTCACTCAAGAAAGGCTGATGCCATCCATAACACCTCTGTCATCTGGGAAGACACATGGTTGGCATCTGCTGGTCCCTTACTCCTGGGCTCCATTGTTTTCAGCCTCTGCTTCCAGTGGATGTTCCTCACTTGGCATCTGTGGACCTTCATTTAGCTCCTCCAGGACACAATCTGGGTTCCAGTTTGCTTAGCATCTCATGGGAGGGCACATGGAGATGTCTGTAGACCCTGCTTCTCCAAATGTTGGGGCCTCATGTTGGCTCTGTCTGCTCTGAAGCAACTGTTCTCCAAGTGACTGCATCAGCTCTGAGTTTTCTTCAAAATGTTTCCCCTTTTAAAGGACTCCTGTAAACTAATCAAGGCGTGCCTTGAATGGGCAGAGTCACATCTCCATCTAATCAAATATCACACCCACAATTGGGCATGTCTCATCTCCGTGGAGATAATCTAATCAAAAGTTTCCACCCTACAAGATTGGAACAGGATTAAAAGAAATAGCTGTCCCACAAGATTGAATCAGGATTAAAACATGGCTTTCCTGGGGTATATAACAGCTTCAAACTGGCACAGCTGGGTAGTTCTAGTTTAAGGTCTCTTGTGGGATTACAATGAAATTCAGGTCAGGCAGCTGTCATATAACTGGTTCTGGAGCTACTGCTTCCAAGGCAGCTTCCTCACATGCCTTGCAAGCTGATCCTCAGTGTTGGCAGGCTGCTTCCTTTCCTCTTCATGTGGCCTCCGGACACGGTACTGCTTCCTCCCAGAGTAAGTGACTCGAGAGCAAGACGGAAGCCATGTGTCTTTTATGACCTAGCCTCCAAAGCCACAGCCTGTCATTTTCTGCAATAGCCCATTGTTTACACAGGTCAGCCCTGTTCAGTGTGGGAGGGAACTACACAGGGCATGCATACCAGGAGGGGAGAATCAGTAGGGTCTTAACATTTATAATGTAATTTTCACTTTGTAGCCATTTTTAAAAATAGTTTTATTGACACATCTTCACATACATACAGTCCATACATGGTGTACAATCAGTGGCTCACAACATCATCACAGCTGTGTATTCATCATCATGGTAATTTTTTTTAACATTTGCATCATTCCAGGAAAATAAAAAGAAAAAAGAAAAAACTCATGCATCCCATACCCCTTACCCTCCCTCTCGTTGACCTCTAGTATTTCAATCTACCCAATTTATTATACCCCTTTTCCCCTCTATTGTTTATTTTTTTATCCATGTATTTTTTACTCATATCTCCATACCCTGGATAAAAGGAGCACCAGACACAAGGCTTTCACAACCACACAGTCACATTGTAAAAGCTACATCATTATATAATTGTCTTCAAGAATCAAGGCTATTGGAACACAGCTCAACAGTTTCAGGTACTTCCCTCCATCCACTCCAATACACCATAAACATAGGGATATCTATATAATGCATAAGAATAACCTCCAAGATAACCTGAATCTGTTTGAAATCTCTTTGCCACTGAAACTTTATTTTGTCTCATTTCTGTCTTCCCCCTTTTGGTCACGAAAGCTTACTTGAACCCATGATGCTGGGTCCCAGTGAATCCTGGGAATTCTGCCCATGCTGTCAGGGAGATTTATAGCCTTGGAGTCATGCTCCAAGTAGGGGGAGGGCAGTGAGTTCATCTGCTTAGTTGGTTTAGAGAGAGGGGCCATATCTGAGCAACAAAAGAGGTTTTTTGGGGGTGACTCTTAGCCATAAGTTTAAGTAGGCTTAGCCAATCTTTTGCAGGAATAAGTTTCATAGGGGCAAACCCCAAGATCAAGGGCTTAGCCTATTGATTTGATTGTCCCCACTGCTTGTGAGAATATTAGAAATTCTCCAAATAGGGAAGTTGAATATATGCTCCTTTCTTCCAGTCCCCCAAGGGGACTTTGCAAATACTTCATTCACTGCTCAAATTGCTCTGAGATATATCAGGGCATCACACTAACCTGGTGTGCCAGTTTGAGTCCGGTATGAACCCCAGAAAAGCCAGGTTCTTTAATCCTCATTCAATATTGCTGGGTGGGACCTTTTTTATTGTTTCCAAGGAGATGTGACCCACCCAATTGTGGGTGATAGCTTTTGATTAGATGGTTTCCATGGAGATGTGTCTCTACTCATTCAAGGTGGGGTTGATTACTGGAGCCCTTTAAGAGAGAACCCTTTTGGAAAAAGCTTCAGAGCCACAAAAGCCCATGCAGGCAGAGACCTTTGGAGATGAAGAAGGAAAATGTCCCCAGGAGAGCTTCATGAAACAAGAAGCCCAGAGAGAAAGCTAGCAGATGTCACCATTTTTACCATGTGCTTTTCCAGTTGAGAGAGAAACCCTGAAAGTCATTTGCCTTCTTGAACCAAGGTATCTTTCCCTGGATGCCTTAGATTCGACATTTCTATAGCCTTGCTTGAATGTGGACATTTTCACAACCTTAGAACATGTAAACCTGCAACTTAATAAATTCCCCTTTTTAAAAGCCATTCAATTTCTGGTATATTGCATTCTGGCAGCTTGCAAACTAAAACACCTGGACAAACCAATAAGATCTCACACCCTGTTCAAGATTCAATGTACTTAACTGTGTTCAACTAACCCGATCATACAGTTAAATTAGGTAATGAGCTTCCCAAAATATAAATTTTGCCCCAACTAAACATCTCTCCCTTTGGTCTCACATAGAAATTGAAGTTTTAAACTGTGGATAATATTGTTTACCCTGTATTCTAGTCTATCCCAGTCCTATCCAGATCAGCTTCATTCATATCTCTGGTTGAAGTCTGATCCCTTTTTCAACTTTTTAAACAGTTCCTGTATGGGGTAGTGCTGACTTTCATAGCTTCAGTGCTCTAATTCTGGGTCTCAGGTGTTAAATAAATACTTGAAGTTTCTGGGAATGACCAGGTTATATAAAAACAGCTTAGCATCTCAGAATTTTACAACTCTGGAATAGATGTGACTGCTGGAACAGATGTGAGCTTACAATCTATGAACCTTTACAATAGGCCCCAACCCATGCTCTCAACTTCAATTCTCCAAGTCTATATATTGGAGATGTATGTGAGGCATGAAAATATTTGTGTTTTTGTTTTTGACATTTTGCTCAACATACTGTCCTTAAGGTTCATTTACCTTGTTGTGTGCCTTACAACGTCATTTTTTTGGTGACCTTTGCCACCATTTTGAGTGCAGTTCTGCCATGCCTGATATCTCTCAGTTCAAAGACCTTCACTTTTTCCCTCTCCAAAGATTAAACCTCCAATTTTCTGTGTAATGGAGGAGCAGCCTCCCAGCTGTGTAACTGAGTAGTTAGAATTTAGGGGATGATTATGATTACTGAGTTATTATATAGATATTCCCTTTTTTTTGAATTTTCTGGTATATTAGATAAAGGGAAATACTTGAAATCTCTGAACTGTAATCCAGCTGCCTTGATCTCTGATAATGATAATACAGCCTTTACTTGTGCCCTTGTGATTGTAAAAATCTTGTGACTCACCCTCACTTGTACCCATTTTATCTGTTTTTTTTGACTTCAGGGTTTTGTGATCACTAAAGACAGTCCCTAATGCTTATTAATGAAGGGCCTTGGTTCAGCCCAGAACTAACCCAACCTAAGTCCAAATTTATGTTGATTATCGAAGCTGAGTCTAACCAAAATGGGCCCACCTGATGTGACAGTAGCTTAAACTTTAACCAATAAGTCACCTATTCATCATTATAATACTAAAAATCACACCCGTCATCATATTAAGGCTGTCACTTTCTTACACACAATCTAATTGCTAAACATATGATCAGTCTGCACATGCTTAGTAATTATATCCCCTCTAATTACATCATCTGGAGCCATTTTGCTCATTATCCTAAAACCTGCCCATCTTTTAATACTATAAAACTATCAGAATTATCAGAGTTCAGGGAGACAGATTTTGGGGCTGATAGGCCATCTGATCTCCTGCTTTGTGCCCAGCAATAAACTTTTTCTTTGAAACCCTGATGTCTCAGGAATCGGTCACTGAGCACATCGGGCAGAGAACTCACTGCCTTTGTATGGTAATAGCTGCACAGAGTTGGGGAGAGGGTCTAGGCGCCTATTTTTTGATGAGACTCTCCTCCAGTGCTCCCAGCTTTAGCTCCATCTTTACCATGTTTCAAGAAGTTTCTGGCCCACCAATTCCTGAGCTTTGGGGAAGGAATATGGTTCTGCAGTGTAAATTAGTTTGGTTGTTGGCTTCCCCCACTGCCTGTTTAGAATTCAGCTTTATTGTTTCTGCTAAGTCAGCTTCGACTCATCCATCTGTTTTTCTGCCTCAAAAATTTCTGCTATTGGCTTCTCTCCCGTTCTCTTTGTCCTTGTGGATTTAGCTTCTTTAACAATCCCTTCACTTTGTTTTACTGGGATTTGGTGAGGGCGTAGACGCTAATGGGTGCATTTGTTTTCTAATCATCACCTGGAAATCCCCTCCTATTCTCTTTTCATCCCTGCTTCTTCAGGGCTTTGCCTTTTGAATTGAAAATTGCCTTTTCCTTTTTTTTTTTTTAATCCTCTCATAAAGCCTTTGAAGTGGGCTTCAAGAACCTTTTCTGAGAACTGAAAACTGAATATAGCCTCTTTCTTTCCATGTGCATTTTTAATCATTCCCAAAGAAATGGATGGCTCTGCTTAATTAGGAAGAAAGTCACACACAAGAAAGTAGAAAAGATGATGTATTTCAAAATAGTATTTCACCACAGTAGCATTATCAGTCTCAGTCATAGAAGGCACCAGGTAAAGAAAAGTAATTGAACCAATAAGAGTCATGCTGTTGACCCAATAATAATAGGTTGAGTGTTTCCCTTACACTGAGTCAAGCATACTCCTTCAGGAATATCCCTGCTGAATTTCTCCGGGAAAGATAAAGTGCATTTCTATGCAAGGAAATCACTCACATGGATTAACTACAACTCACAACTTCTCATCGAAGGGTGTCCTGGTTGAAATGATACTGGTTCTCATACAGAGCAAAACTGTTCCCCTCAGAGGTTTGGAAATGGGTGGGATAGTTTTTGGTTATCACAAAGATTGGGGAATATTGCAGGCATTTAGTGACATCAGGAATACAAATTGCCCTTCAATGCTTAGAAAAAAGCGGAAGAACTCTCCTAGACACAGGGCCAGGAAAATACTTTCAGTGGAGCTTGAAATTATCAACACAATAACTAGTCCACAAAAGGAGTACTAAAGCTTAAGTAGTTAGCCAGGTTTTTTAGAGATGTAAAGGATGCTAAATGGAAATTTTGGCTGAAACAGCAGGAGACAATAGATATCAAATTCCAGAAGAGGTGCTAAACCATATGCAGAATTTACCGAAGAAGTTCCTCCCAAATTGTTTATACAACTCTTAAATCTTCACTCACATTGGAGGTACTAAAGAGTGGAACTTTATGGAAATTTTTGAAAGATTTTTTGTGTGTGTGAATCCCCTCACCAGAGGAAAAATATATGGGAGGGGCACCTCCCACCCCAAGTTGAGAGAGAAGGGGTTTAAGGAGGCATCTACAATTTGGGTAACATTGTGCTCCGGCCACAAAGTTACACCTGAGAAACCCAAAGGGTAAGGGGTTGGTGGAAGCAACTGACGGCATCAAAACAGATGCACATTTGAGGATAAATTGCCCTCCAAAGTCTGTCGAGGCCAAAGATGAATGAATGTGTCCCAAGGACCAGCCAGCAATCTAACATGTCCCAAATTATATTCATCTCATTCCACTCTGAAAAGCCCTGCTTCTCCTCTGCCTATTCTCAAGTGATAAGCACAGCCTCCCTCCATTGTCCCCATCAGGAATCTTAAGCATCATCCTTGACACCTGTCTCTCCATCACTGCCCAGCCCCAATGCATCCCCAAACCAGTGGAATCTGCTAGGCCTCTCAATGGCTCTTTCCCCCCCAACCCCCACCCCCACCGCCTAGAGCAAGGCACCATGACCCTGTTAGGTCGGGGGAATAGGGAAGGGCACTGCATCTTGAGCTGTGGAGGCTGTGTTGCCTTTCCCAACCTGACTTCCAGAACTAATGAACTGCCCCTTCCAGACGTCACCTGACCTCCATCCTTAAAAGCTGCCCACACCGAAGCCTGCATGTGCACTCACCTCCCTCCATCTTGGGTTTGGTGAGTTCTGCCCGAGAGCGCAGAAATCACCGCCCCCCCCCTTTAAATTTCCTGGTGTACCTTTCTTCTTTCTCACCCTTTCGCCTCCTAAACCTTTCAGACCCCTCACCTGGATTGCTGCTAAAACCTGCTGAATGATCTTGCCACTTATCCACTTGAGCCTCTTTCACTCACTCCTCTGCAGAAGTGCAGCACCAGCTTTAAAGTCATTACAAATCCTCCCCCACTAGGGACTTTGTTGAAATGCCAAGTATGATTCAATAGGTCAAGGCAGAACCTCAGATTCTGCATTTCCAACAAGCTTCTAGGTGAGACCAATGCGGCTGGTCCACAGACCACAATTTAAGTAGTCAGAATGTTTTTTTTTTAATTAAATCTAAATGTGCCAATTCCTTCCTTAAAATCCTTCAGTAGCTCCCTATCACCCCCACAAGGCCTACATTATCAATTACCTGTCCCTTTTTTATCTAATTGTTCTACATGTCCCCTGTGTTTGCTCAAATGGCTGTACCCTTTCACATGTCTTGGCTTCTGCATGGAATGCCCTCTTTACCTCAAATTCCTACTGACCATTAGATTTTGCCCAGTCAACATCTCCTCTAGAAAACCTTCCTGGACCCGACTCACCCTCCCGGAGATGCTACAGGAGCACTCCACAAGTTTTCTCACAGCCCTCACTAGCTTGCAGTGATCTGGACTATTTTCCTGTTAGGAGAACAGCGCCTAGGACATTGAAAGTTCACAACTGCTTTACTGGATGAAAGGTAGAGTCACAGAGGGACCATCTCAGGCAGCTCCTCTGGTCCTCCGTCATAATGACATCTGTTTCTCAAAACGCTCCTGTGGGATGCTGCTAAGGGAATTGTTTCTATTCAGGGCAAACTCCTGTTCCTGCCTCCAGAGTCTTTCCTTTCATTTGGGTTTCCACCATCCCATGTGCCTTCCCTTGGACAGAACTTCTTAAGGGTGGGGTGCTGGCTGTCTTGCCCTAAAATCTGATTCTCCACACCAACATCTTATCTTCCCCATGGCTTGCTTGCTGAAGTCTTTGCCCAGGAACCCCTGGGGACCCGAGGATGGAAGGGTGGGTGTCTAACAAAGGAAAAGCTGTTTGCATTGTCCTGGACTCTGGGATCTGCCTGGTGTTTCCCAGGAGCGTTGCAGGAAACCCAAACTTTCTCAGTCATTTGGAGACATGGAGGCCCAGCTGCTCCTGGGTGTCGGCCCACTCTCCTGGTCCTCGGAAAGTCTGCTCAGAACACCAAGGAACTCAGTCAGGTCCTATATCCTCTCCTTTCCCTATCTCCCTGCCACCATCCCGAATTGCAGAAAATCCCAAATCACTTTAAGTTTTATCCAGCACTGAGGCCCATTGAGCTACTTTAAAATCACATTCCATGAACCAGCGCTGTTAGAAAAAGAATTGGACCAAAAGTTGAATGATCTGGGTCCTACTCCTGGTCCTTCCACTTTCTACTTGCCTGGCCATATGTGATCACTTTGCTTCCCTGGGTCTTCGTTTTCTCATCTGTAGAATGGGATTTTATACCTTCCTTGTGTGCCACAGAGTTATGATTACAGTTAGATGGACTGGGCAATGTGAATGTGCCTGTCAAGTAGTAGGGAATCCATAAAGGCAAAATAAGTTGATGCGTGGGTAACAATAAGGGCCAGGCTTAAGTAAAGGAAGGCACATAATTACCTTGACTCTTCTTGCTTCCTCCCTTCTGGTTATTTCCATACCAATCCTCACCCCGAGAAGAAAAGTTGGGCACATAAGTTGCTGCCACATTTGTGTAAATTCATTGACTGTTATTACCTTCCTGGGGCATTTCAATCTTGGAATGAATGGAAAGAAGGAAATCCAAAGGAAGAGATTTGTAATGAAGAAACCCAGGCATGGCAAAACCTGAGTGAGTGGGAATCTATGGGGGCAGGGAAAACTCTCTTACACCTCCCAAACTGTCCCCCTATATAGTCCATTCCTGACTCCATCTTCAAGGAAGATGCCTTCAGGGAAGATACTGCCAAGACCCCTTTTTCTTGTGGACAGAGAAAATGGGTGGTTGAGAAGTTTGGCAGGAACCCAAATCTAAAGGGATTCTCCCTGTGTGTTAAGAATGGCCTCCCAGGTGAGCAAGAGGCACATATGAATTACTAATAGTTCTGCAATCTTTCCTCGAAAGGTGTCACCATACTCCAGGCTTCCAAGATTTCCCAAAGTAGAGGAAAAAATGAACGTTCCCAAGGCATTACAGAGGAAGAGAGATATCACAAACCCTCTCTTGTATGTGTCTAAGCTGGCATTGCCTGAGCCTCTCTTTCTCCCATTCTGACTCTTTTAAAGACAGCAGCAGCGCCTCTAATCCCAAACACCCACACGTGCAGGGCTCATTGGAACTGCCGAAGACCAAATTCTATGGGCATCACTACAGCCTGGAATATGAGAATCTGACCTTGGAGTATCACCAAATCTGGAAAAATTATAAACTTCCTCCCTTGAAGAAGTTGGTTTTCCAAACCTCCCTTAGGACTTTATTAGATATTTCAAAGCAAGGAGACAAATAAGTACATATTTTCTCCAGGCCACGGGGTCACCCTGGACTTGAATCCCAATCCAGCAGAGTCTAGGACCCCATGGCCCTTGCTCTCTCATGTTCACGCCCTGCCTCGGGAGAAGGCTGGCAACTGGAGGCCCCCATTGACATTGTAGAACCCATCTTCGAGCATCAACTCCTCAGCAATATGGCTGCCACCTTCTACCCAGAATGCTTTCTCCTCTTCCCAGAGGGTGTTCTCTTCCTCCCAGAGGGACTTTTTATCCTCCCACAAGGCCTTCTCCTCCTCCAGGAGGGCTCTTTCCTCTACCCATAGTGCTTTTTCCTCCTCCCACAGGGCCATGTCCTCCTGGAGGAGGTTCCGGTCCCTTTCCCATAGGGCGTTGTCCTCTTTCCAGAAGGCTTTATCTTCCTTCCAGAAGGTGTGGTATTTTTTCCAAAAGGTTTTCTCTTCTTCCCGGAAATATTTTTCCATTTCCCAGAAAGCTTTTTCTTCTTTCCAGAAGGTTTTCTCCTCTTCCCAGAAAGGTCTCTCCTCTTCCCAAAAGCCCAAGATCTGGCCCCGGAAGACACGGACCTTGCCTCGGAAATTCCATATCTCTTCCCTGAAGTCTTCTATTTTCTCACGGAAAATTTTCATCTCATCCCGAAAGGACTTTTCTTCCTGCAGTTTGTGGATTAGTTTCTTCTGGCGAACATTTGGAGAGGAAACTACTGGTGACTGGAAACAAGCAAGGCCCATCCATTTGCTCGCCTTGAAGGGAAACATCTTCTTAGTCCACCAGAATATTGGGGTGGCCTTGATGGAGGACTGGGCTGTGGCCAAGTCCAGGGCAGCTGGTCAAACCCTGTGGGGACATCAGAAAGAACATTTACATAAGTACCACATGACAGGAGGACAAGCCCTTGGTCTGTGAAAATTTCATCTCTGCTCTCTTTGCCCTCTTGGTGGCATTTGTGAGGACAGTCTTTGGGAGAGGAACATGATGGGTAGTCATGGCTTTAGGCTGAAGAGGTGGTTAATCCACTCAAGCTTGAGACTGCTAACAATGTAGGACCTCACCCAACAGGGACAGTGGTTCTCAGCTAGGTTATCAGAATGCGTGAGCATGATGTGATTACTTAGAAGATATGTCCCAAATTGCTTTGTTTTTTGATACAAAGCACTATAGCCCAAGAATGACTTTTTTTTAATCAGAAATGATTTTTTAAGATTTTGGTATTCTCACTTGAGAATTGCTCAAAATCTTCTTATGGGCACGCTCATAGCTGAGAGTCACACAAGTGAATGTCCTGTTACAAGTCACCTGGGCAAGAGTGAGACCCAAGAGATTCTATATGAGTAGGAAAGTCTATTTTTAGGATTAGAGGTTTAAGACAAACGGGATGACAGATGATACCAAATGTAGAGGAGGATTTGAAATGAGACATGTTCTCACAAAATATCTGGAAAAGTGAAGACACCTCATGACCTGACAGCTGTACTCTCAGGTTAAATACTCTGAAGAAGCTTATGGATTGTGACCAGGGTACATGGACAAGAATATTTGAGCACCTCTGTTCATAAAACTCAAAGTTGGAAACAATCTAATGACCATCACAGTAGCCTGAAATTTTAAAATAGTGATATATTCATACAAAGGATAGACTTGCTACATACAGCGACATGAGTGAATATCAGGTTGAAGACAAGAAACATGATTCACAGAACAGAGTTACAAAACAAGCAAAAATAAAATTGTTTAGGGAAAAATATACAGGTGATAACGCAAAGAAAGAAAAGGAAGTGAGTCCCATAAGTGGTTGCTTGTATTGGGATGGGGGAAGGGTATGATTAGGTGAATACATGAGAGGAGCCGGGAGGAGCTACTGATATTCCATTTCTTTACTTGGATAATAGTTGTACGTGTGTTCATTATAAAAATGTGTTAAGTTATCCATTGTATGTTTTATGTACTTTTCAATAAATGCATTGTAAAATAAAAGCTACAGAGAAAGAAAAGAAGGAAGGAAGGAAAGAAAAAGAGAAAGAGTGAGAAAGAAGAAAGACATCTTCAAATATATCTAAATTATCAAATATCAGAATCAGCCACAGAAGTTCCGGTCACCACAAAGGTAGGTCAAGGGATAATAAAAAGAGCTGAACATAAGGATGTGGTTAAAGAGCAGACATGACTTCACTGCTGCCAGACAAGGGCTGTGTGCAGGTGGTAAGGGCAGTGATTTCCATTTCATGCTTTCTGGAAGAAACTGCCTGAGCCTCAATAAGGCCTTGCCAAGCACCAAATTAAGGAACAACATGAAGCATTTAGGAGATTTTCTGGGATTTCCCCTTTGACTTGAGAGTAAAGAGTTGGGGAGAAGGACAGACAGCTGTGTGTGCATGATGGTGAAGAGATGGTGGCTATGCTGTCCAGTCACACAAACCTGGAAAAGTCCTGCGTTTCCCTTACCAGACTTTTATTTAATCATCAAAAGGCCTACCACTTAAAATCCTTAGCATTTCTTGAAACCATGCTCCCTACTCCACCTCTTTGACCCTGGCTTGTTCAGCTTAACTGATTTCCTCTGTCTTGGTCTTACCTCCTCCTATCCACCCTCCATACTGCAGTGTGGGGATTTCTAAAACACCATCATATCATACCTGCTGAAAAACCTTCTGTTACTTATTGACCTGTGTCCCCTTCAAAGTATGTTGAATTCCTAAGACCCAGTACCTGCGAATGGGACCTGATTTGAAATAAGGTCTTTGCAGATATAATCAAGCTAAGATGAGGTCACACTGGTACAGGATGGGCCCTAATTCAATATGACCAGTGTCCTTATAAAAAGAGGAGCATGGACAGAGAGGCAAAGACACACAGGGGAAGAGCCCATGTGAAATCAGTGGCAGAGACTGGAGCTATGCTGCCCCGAACCAAGAAACACCAAGGATTGTTGGTAACTCATCAAAGTCAGGAGGCAGGCATGCAGCTGATTCTTCCCTAGAGGTGGACAAAGGAAGCATGGCCTACAACACCTGGATTTCAGACTTCTAGCATCCAGAACCATGAGAGAATAAATTTCTGTTGTTTGAAGCCAACAGTTTGTGGTGCCTTGTTATGGTGGCCCTGGAAAACTAATACACCATTGAAGATCCCGTGGTCCAAGCACGAAATCCAAACTCCTTAGAGAGACTCTCTACAATCTGACCCCTGCTTGTCTGTATATCTTTACTTTCCTACCCAGCTGGTCTCAATGTACTTCCAAATCTAAGTTTCAATAATAATGAGGTACATTTAGTTATCTGGACACTTCCTATCTCTATGGGAATGCATGGGCTGTGTCTTCTATTGGTAATGATTTTTTCTCCCATTGTGGGCTTGAATTCTTACTCATCCTCTCCCCTCTAAAAGCTACTCGGATCCTCCAGACAAAGTGAATCACCACCTCCTCGATGCTGTTTATCCCTACACACTTCCCTTGTTTGCCTATCAGGCTTGATTGAAAGGATCTGGGGACATCCCTATAAGCACCAGCATTTGACAGAGAGCCATACATGTGGAAAAGAATTGATAAAATGTTGATTGAATTTAAACACAGAACCTAATAGAATTGTTTTGAATCATCAGTACTGATTTTTATAATGGAATGATTCACATTAGCTTCCAACTGAAAATCATAGAGCTTATTTTCTTTCTTCACGAGTGATGATTTTGCCTCTCACTGCAAAATTCAGATCTGTCATTTACAATGTTGCTTGGATTATCCAAACTAGTGGGCTTCCTGGGGAAGTGTAGATTCCAGTAAACCCAGGTGAACTGTTCTTATTGAGCACTGGTAATGAGGTGAGGTAGAGACACACCCATGATGCCAGTCAACAGGTTAGTCTTTGATGGCCATGGTCCAGAGGAGTGGCTGATCAGTTTCCACAGTCACTACCCCAGATCCATCATAAGTATTAGAAGTACTGACCAGTATTCCAAAACTAAGTGTATGACTTTGTGAGGCTCCATTAATTGAATTTTGGAACTTTGGTTTTCCATGTTTATTAGGGTTATTGTATCCCTACTATTAGTATCTTGAGGTCAGAAAAAGTGCCTCAGTCTTCTATGAATTCCCTACATTATTTTCTTTCTGCTCAGAGTTCACAGAGCAGGCCTTCCACAATCATTCGTTGAACTGGATGGGATGACTCTTTGTGAGCAAAGCCAAGATAGCAGTGGACAACAACCAGCTTTCTAATTACGATATCAATAATAACAGTTACAACCCACCCATTCATTCAGCACATTGATGCTAGACACTTCACCTGAACCATCTGCTTCATCTTTCAACAACAGTGTGAGACATGCACCTTGAGTAATGCTGTTTTGTAACTGAGAAAACCAGGCTTAAATAAATAAATATCTTGTCCAAATCATTAAATCTGTGAATCAAGATTCTGCAGGAAGCCAAAGGTCGTTTTATAAAGGCATCACATGATTAAGCAATACTGCTTGTAAACACCATCAAGCTGATATTTTCGTTAGGAAAGGGGTGTGACTGTGTGTGTGTGTTTGTGAGTTTGAGTGTATGTGTAAGAGAGAGACTTCACATCAAGCCTGGGACCAACTGATGACAGCAACGTGGAACAAGTTGGTCATTAATGTTGAATGAAAGATAATCTCTCCTCGTAACACTATGGCTGAAGGAAATATACGAACACGTGAATTAAAACATATTGAATGGGGCGGCTGCCGTGGCTCAGCAGGCAGAGCTCCGACCTGCCGTGCTGGAGGTCTGGAGTTCGATCCCTGGTACCTCCTGCCCATATGCAAATTTAGAATGTTATCACTAAAGACAATAACAGCTTAAATTTTTCAGCAAACGACAAATATAGTTCACAATAGTCCCTTTTCATTTGTGAGAGCCATCTGTCCTCAGTTTACAAAGGAAATGTTTGGGCAGGCTTCTGACTTCTCAAGTGTTTCCTGGACATATCCCTACACCAAAAGCAGTCACCCCTCCAACTTATGCTAAAGTTTTATTTTTTACTCTATGAACAGTGTTTGCACTAACTAAAGAGCTCACTGATAAAGCAGTTTAATTAACTTTTCCCTTTTTTTGGCCACAGATTTCAACTATAGCCAATGTAGTTACTCTATGGCTTTCTTAGAACTTCTCACACTTTCTGCAGGCCTATCACAAGTCTTTGCTATTAGCTTTCCTTTTAGGGCTGCTTTCCATGAAGAAACAGAGGATGTAACCCAATGAGGAGGAGATGAACCTCAAAGCTGAGCTGAGACGTACATTCTGGGAGGCTGGCTCAGTTTGCTAAGAAATTCACTTTCTTAGCCTCATAACTCTTGTCATTCAAAGTGGCATCTCCACACCAACACCACAGATGTTAGAGTCACTTGAGAATAGAAAAAAAAAAAGACAAATTAGCTCAGTCAGTGCCAAGAGTTCACTTAACAAGATTTGTTTCTCTCTGAATCTAAGTCCCTGCCTGAGCAGCAGCAGGAAAGAACTACTATGGCATGTGGGGTCTTACGGTTCCTTTGACGTCTTCAAGGCTCCCGTCAAGTCTTCACAGACTCTCCCTTATTCTCAGAGGTTGTTGCCTTCTACCTATGGAGAAAAAAGAAACTTGTAGAATGAAATTCCTCAAATTCCAGCTCACCCTCTTAGCAAGGTAAGTTCTCTTCCTGTGACTTTGTCCTATCTCCTCACGGCGCCCTTGTTTTCACTCATTAAGTTTCCCACCTCTCTCTCACTCTCTCTCTCTCGCTCGCTTTCTCTCTTTCTCTTTCTGCTCATTCTTGTCTGTCAGCACATAAACTTGCTCAAGTCTCATCATAAAAACAAATACCCAATCAACAAACAAACAAAAACCAGAGTCTTCTAATTCCCTCTACCTATTTGCTAACACTCTCTTAAAAGAATAGGCGACAAGCACTGTCACTATTTCTGCATTGCCACTTTGCACCGTCATCCTACAGCAGTCTATCTTTTGCCTCCTAACTTCTCAGAAACTTTTACCAATTAAGATCATCTTGGCAGCACTCGACACTAATCCTTTTTAAAATTTCTTCCCCCTCTTGACTTCTTTGATATCAGGCTATCCTGCTCTCCTCCTACTTTCCAGATAGTTCTTTCTTAGTCTGTTTATGGATTCCTTTTCCCGATGGAGTACACCTTGTCCACATAAAGTAGTACCTACCTCATAGCACTCTTGCGAGGAATAAATTGGGTATATTGAGTGCACATAAAAAGTGGTCAATAAATGTAGAAAATGTGAATAATTATAATTACTATTATGATGTTGTTTTTATTTTCTTAGGGTGACATGCAAGAGCTATCATGATCTGCCCCTGAGAGCCATTCTAGAACTCTCAGATACTCTGGCCATCTGAAAATTCCTCAACTATGCTTACCTTCTTTGCCTTTGCCATGCTGTTCTCTCTCCCTGGATAGTCTTGAATAACCCACTTCACTTCACCCAGCTAATCCTTCAAGACCCAAATAAGGAGTCAGATCTCTGGGAAGCCTCAACTGTCACTCCTCTGCCTTGCTCAGACTGAGTTTATGCCCCTCCTGACCCACCAGGAACACTTGTCACCCATCTCCAGGTCCAGCATCTAATACAATGTAAGGAGTCAGATCTCTGGGAAGTCTCACCTGTCACTCCTCTGCCTTGCTCAGACTGAGTTTATGCCCCTCCTGACCCACCAGGAACACTTGTCACCCATCTCCAGGTCCAGCATCTAATACAATGTCTGACATAGGGCTGTTTAGTAAATGACAGAATGAAGGCCGGTCCCCTGGGTTCAAGATGCTAGAAAAATTCAACTCCAAGTTATGATCAAATTACCTCTGAACAGAAGATGATATAAGGGCACGAAACAAGGAAACACGCCTGATCATCATTCTACTTAAAGATTAAGAAATAATTTCTAAGGGAAATGCTATATATGACCCTATGCTAAAGTCAACACTATATATGAGAAGGCAATGGTTACTTACTGCTTAGCTGTTTCCCAACTGGTCAAGTCCTATCACCCCCAGGAGGCAGGCGGTCATTGTCACGTCAGATCCTTAGTGACGTCATTGTCACATCTCACCCAACACTGCTTGCAGTGACACCTCGTGCTCTCTCAGTCCTGATTCACAAGGCAAAAAGACCCAAGATGAGGCTCTGAATAAGAGACTTTAGTGAGAGGTGAGAGAACCTGCAAGGTTTGAAAGACTGCGCCCTCTTCCACTTTCACTTCATCAGAAGGCCAGTACTGTTGATGACTCACAAATGATTGTTACTTCACATTCTGCCTGATTGTTTCCAGGGACAGCCTTCTGGAAAATCATGTTTCCCTAGGGGACTCTGATAGTAACAGGTGCCTTATAAAAAAAACATCACCCTGTTTTTCAGATAAAAAAAAGAAACTCTGGAGAGGAAAATTGGGAGAAAGGCCAGGCAGGAGATAAAAGCTCTCTCTGCATACCCACCTCAAGCCATCCTTCAAATCTTTTTAGAAATTACCTAGGCCCACCAACTTAACAACTCAACTGAAAACATAGTTACTGAAATTCTATGTGATTAGTACAGAATTAAGCAAATGATAGCCTTACAGCATCCCCTATTCTGCCTTCCTATACCACAGATTAGATTTATTAGTTTTAAATCTTTATATAAATGAAATCACACTGAATATATGTCTTGTATCTGGCTTTTTTTGTCCACTAGCATATTTTTGAGATCTATTCTTGTGTGAAGCAGTAGTTCATTTCCATTGATGTTTATAAATTCCATTGTCTCAGATATTACAATTTATTCATTCTATTATTGATGGACAATTGGGTTGTTTTGATATTTGGCTATTATGAATAAAGCTTCCGTGAGCATTTGTGTAAACACTTGGTACACCTATGTTCACATTTCTGGTGGGTATTTATCCAGGAGTAGAATTGAAGAGTATGCATTTCACTTTAGTAAATACTGACAATTTCCAAAACAGTGTACCAATTTCCATTCCTACCAACAGTGTACACGATTTAGTTTCTCCACGTCATTGACAAAACTTGGTATTGCCAGTTTTTAAAGGCGGATGCATCAGTCTGGGTCTAATCGGGGGAGAAACCATGCAGTAATCTGGACACAGAAAGTTTAATATAAAGAATTGATTATAACAGGGAAATGAAGTTATGAGGGATTTACTAGTAGGAGGTAAAGAGAACTCTAAAGAATAAGGAAATACCAGATATAAAGAGCAGCTATTACCACTAGGTCTTTCTTCACCTTTCCACCGTCCAGTTTACCAACACCCAGCAGAGAAGAAGCTGTGGACTTGGTGAAAATCCAACCTCTGGGGTGCTGGGGAAGATGTGCATGGGGAGGTGTCTCACTAGAGGCACTCGGGGCTCTGCTCCTTGCAGGTCCTGTAGAAGCCAGGCCCAGAGAAGCTGAACACACTGCGGAAGCCAGATGCACTGGAGCCAGGAAGCAAAACTCTATCTTCAGGCAAAGTCTCTCCAGCATCCTCTACTGATCAAGAGTCAGTGCCCACTGATAAGGAAAAAAATTAAAAGTCCAGCACATTTCCATAGAACAACAAAAAAGGGTGAAGTCAAAACTGTGATAACACAGTGGATATGCAGTAGTAACTCGTCAGAATTTTAATCGGCAATTCCCTAACTAATGCTTGTTCAAGGTACTTTCCCATCTTAGTATTGGGCTTTCTGCTTTGTTTTGTTTTGTTTTTTACTTGTAATAGTCCTTTCTATGTTTTGAATAGAATCTGTGTTTTAGTTGCCTAGCTGCTGAAACAAATGTCATGCCGTGGGTTGGAATTTATTGACTGATGGTTTCAGAGGCTAGAAGGCTTGCTTCCCCTTGAGGTTGGTGCCTTCTGGCTGGCCTGCCATCTTTGGGGTTCTTTGGCTTTTCCATCACAGGCAGCACACATGACAGCATCTTCTCCTTTCTCCTCCGGGTTCTGTTGACTTCCAGCTTCTGGTTGCTCCCCATGGCTTTGTTCTCTCTGTGTCTGAATTTCATTCTACTTATAAACGACTCTGGTAATATGGATTAAAGGTCAACCTAATTCAGTTAGGCCACATCTTAACTGAAATAACAGCTTCAAGAGATTCTACTTATCATGGGTCAACACCCACAGGGCCAAGGGTTGAGATTTAATCATGCCTTTTGTGGAGGACACAAATTCAATCTCCAACCATCGGTAGTTATGTGTTGCAAATATCTTTCCACAATGTAGCTTTCATTTTTCACTCTCTTAATGATAAATTTTTATGAACAAAAACTCCTAATTTTAATGTAGTCCAAATTTAATAGTGTATAGTCTATGTTCTGATTTTTTCATATGTTCCAATAATGTCCTCTTGAGCCTTTTCTCCACTTTTGTTAGATCCTGACCAGTATATTGCATTGAATTGTCTCTTTAGTTGCTCTTTTTTTTTTCTAATTGTGAAAACATATACAACATAAATCTTTCCATCCCAACCCTTCCCATGCATACCAAGCAGTGGGAAAAATCGCCTTTACAATGTTGCAGTACACTCGCCATCATTCATTACTAGAACTTTCTTTTTACCCCAAACAGAAGTCTTACACCCATTAGGCTTTAATTCCTCCATTTGTCCTGCTCTCTTGCCCCTAGTAACCCATGCTCTATTTTTTGTCTCCATGAATGTACACATTCTCTGATATTTTCTTTGTGGTAACTATGGGGCTTAAATTTAACAGCCTAAAGCTATATTGACCTCAGTTGGTTTGACACCAATGTAACTTCAATAGCAAACACAAACCATATTCCTACATCCCTGTGTCCTCCCACTTGTAAGCAGTTTTTGTCGCAAATTACATATTTATACAATATGAGTTCAAAACCATTGACTTATCATTATATTCTATGCATTTGCCTTTTAGATCCTGTAGGAAGTAAAAATGGAGTGACAAACCAAAAGTACAGTTGTGCTGGCATTTATATTTATCCACGACATTACCTTTAGCAGAGCTCTTTACTCCTGCACATGACTTTGATCTGTTGTCTAGCATTCTTTCCTTTCAACCTGCAGAACTCCATTTATCCTTTTTCTTAGGCTGGTCTAGTAGTGATGAACTCCACAGCTTTTGCTTATCTGGGAATGTCTTCATCTCTACCTCACTTTTGAAAGAGTTTTGCCGGATGGAGAATTCTTGGTTGACAATTTTTTGTTTTTAACATTTTAAGTATGTTATACCACTGCCTTCTTGCCTCCATGGTTTCTTCAGCATTTAATCTTATTGAGGTCCCCTTGTATGTGACATGTTTCTTCCCTCTTGCAGCTTTCAGAATTCTCTCTTTTCTTTGCTATTCAACAATTTGATTATAATATGTCACAGTATGGGTCTATTTGAATTTATCCTTTTTGGAGTTCAGTGAGTAACTTGGATGTGTATATTCATATCTTTCCTTAAATTTGGAAACTTTTCAGCCATTATTTATTTGAATTCTCTCTGCCTCTTTCTCTTTTTCTTCTGGCATCCCACAATGCATAAACTGGAATGCCTGCTGGTGTCCCACAGGCTCCTCAGGCTCTCTTCAATTTTCTTTATTCTTTTTTCTTTCTCCTTCTCTGACTGAATGATTTAAATTGCCTTGTCTTCAAGTTCACCAATTCTTTCTTATATCAGCTCAAATCTGTTTAGTCCTTCTTTTTGTTTTTGTTATATGATCTTTAATTCTCTTTGCTTCCTTTCATAATTTTTATCTTTTATTTATATTCTTTTTGTGTTAACCTACCATTTTCTTAATGTCTTTAATTCTATGTCCAATGTTTATCTTTATCTTTGAGCATATTTAAGAACCATTTTTAAAAAAGTCTTTGTCTACAATGTCCCAGGTCTGGTTTTCCTTGTTAATGGTTTCTAATGTTATAATCTTCTTTTTTGGGTGGGCCATAACTTCCTGTTTCTTTGTATGTTTTGTAATCTTTTGTTGAAATCTGGAAATTTTAATATTTTGATGGGTTATTGCTGGAATTTATCACTCTGAGGCACCTATTCCTTAAACTTTTATCCAGTTAGTGTTATTCCGTGAATGCCAGGCGCTAACCAAAAAAAAAGAGAAGGAAACACCTTCCCAGTCTTTGAAGACTGGCCTGTGCATGTTGTGAGAGCTTTCCTTCAGAGTTTAGCCACACAATATCAGAGAATAGTTCAAGGCAAAAACATAAGGTCTTCCCTGGTCCTTTCTGCCTATGTGTCTTGTCTTGGGGCATGCTCACATAGCCCTAGGAAATCCCCTGTTTACATAGATATGAATTCCTCTCTTCCTAGGACACTGCAGTTTCTTATGGTACGGGGTACTGCTCTGTTGTTCCACAACCAGCGGTCCTTAGCCCAGTCAGTCATGACTTGACTGCTCTCCCACAGCATTCTGTGAGCTGCTTCTGCATGCAAAACAAGTTCTTTTGTGGTAAGCCTCTAATGAGTGTCCTGGTTTAGTCCTTAAGCTGCTACCAACTAGACTAGGGACAGACAGACATGCTCCCAGTATGGGCATGAAGGTTACTTTGTTCCCTCTGCAACCAAGACCAGGGACCAGCACTGGATGTGTAGGCCAACTCCAAACTGAGATGATGAAAGTTTGGAGGAGGGGACAGCAAAGACCTCACAAAAAGGTTTTCATACTATT
Source organism: Myrmecophaga tridactyla (assembly GCA_004026745.1). NCBI lineage: Eukaryota > Metazoa > Chordata > Mammalia > Pilosa > Myrmecophagidae > Myrmecophaga > Myrmecophaga tridactyla. The sequence continues at coordinate 35,968 of PVIY010002177.1, read as the reverse complement.
TTCCAGTTGCCTTTTTCTTGATTAAACCTCACCCCATTACAAAAAGGTTGCAATCCTTTTAAATGTTTCCTGGACCTTTGAGAAAGATGTTTCTGTCAGGTCTTATTGATTGTTCAAATCTTCAGTGAGGAAATGGGACTCTGGAATATCTCATTCCACCAAATTGAGTGGGGTGGAACCTCAGTTCCTTATATTTCTTACTATTTTTTCTATTTTTTGTGCTTGTGCTTTGTTCTGTGTATTTTCTAGTTCCCTATCTTCCAGCTAACTAATTCTTTCTTTAGTTGTGACTAATCTGATGTTTAACTTATCTATTTGATCCTCAATTTTAGTTACTACATTTTCAAGTCTGCAATATGCATTTGATTATTTCATATAGTTTCCAGTTTTTGTGTCAAATTTAGTCATTTTGATTTGTTATTCCATGAACATATTCATCATAGATATTTTAAAGTCTGTTTCTTCTTACTTCAAGGTCTGGATTTTCTGTGACTCTATTTCTATTATCTGTTTTTCCACTATGGTTTTCTGTCTGAGCATATTTTCTTATATGGCTGTGGTTATTCTGATTGAGTGCCAATATCCTAAGACTCTGCATGATGTTATGTTCTTCCAGAAGATATTCATTTTTGTTTCTGGAAGACAGAGAGACTAGAAGATGATTATTTTAATTGAATTATGAATTGAGATAATTCTAAGATATGCTTCATTTCCTGTCAGATATGCTCTTTCTCTAGTTGGCCCATACTCCAGTTAAAGGCTTGTGTTTCCAGAGCCTCTCTTCCACAATGGGTCCTTAATTTCAACTGCTGAAACCTGTGTTCAAACTTCTCAGCCTTTCATCTGTTACTTTCACTTTTATAACTAGCAGATGACTAAAGGAAGAGAAGTCCCAAATATAGACTCGTCTCTATTGATTTTATTCCTCTTTCAGTTATTTGTCTCAAAACTTCTCACTGCCCATGTATCTCAGAGATGTCCAGCTCTTACAGATATTCCAAGCAGGATATATTGTCCAAAACAACCTAGATATCTACTGCCCAATACAAAACTGCCCATAGAGGTTTATAATCAAAGCAATAACAGCATGGAATTTGTATTCTAAGAATTTTGACCTGCTCAAAAGGCCTAAAGTAAGGGCAGATGATTAATTATTATAATTAAAATAGCTACCATTTATTGATCATTAACTATGTGCCCAGTCAATGTTCCAAGAACTTTTCATGTATCAACTCATTTGATCCTAACGTGAAATTTATAAATTAGGTGTTATTGCTATCCCCATTTTACAAAACAGGAAATAAAAGTACAGAGAAATTAAGAAAGTTTTGTCAAGGCCACACAGAAGTAGAACTCAGATGTGCAATCCAGGAAGTTTTGTTCAAGGCCCAGCACCTCTCAAAACTAGGTTGTTGGGCAGGCCACAGTGGCTCAGCAGGCAAGAATGCTTGCCTGCCATGCCAGAGGACCTGGGTTCGATTCCCGGGGCCTGCCCATGTAAAAAAATAAAAAATTAAAAAACCCAAACAACTAGGTTGTTGTAATAATATAGGCAGCAGATGATCTCAGTCATAACTAGTACTGTAGCTGGGGAGAGGAATAGGTCAAAGAAAGAGTCAACAGATGATAAAATGGTTGTATGAGATGAAGGTAAAAGAAATCAAAGACCAGCCCAATACTGGCTTCAATAAACTGACCATGAATGGATAGAAATGCAAGTGGAGATTTGGCTTAGATGGGTTGGTGAAGTATTCTTCACGAACCCTGGATCCTTCGAGATTAATGATTCATAAAATTTTTTATATTCCATGCAATCCTCACAACCTTTGAAATAAATAGTAAATGAGATTATCACTGAATCTCAATGAAGTATTCAGAATAAACTGATTCTCAACATCAATGAGCTCACAGTATTGAAAAGGATAATAGGATGTTTCTTTTCCCCTAAACGTCACGCCAGATCAGCAACTACTGTTTACTCAAGATTGATAGTTGTGGGCAGGCTGCTGTGGCTCAGCAGGCAGGGCTCCGGCCTGCCATACTGGAGGTCTGGAGTTCGTTTCCTGGTGCCTCCTGCCCATGTGCAAATTAAAAAAAAAAAAAAGATTGATAGTTGTTCTAGTTTGCTAGTGGCCGGAATGCAATATACTAGAAACAGAATGGCTTTTTAAAAAAGGGAAATTAATAAGTTGCTAGTTTACAGTTCTAAGGCCAAGAAAATGTCCCAATTACAACAAGTCTATAGAAATGTCCAATCAAAGGCATCCAGGGAAAGATATATTGGTTCAAGAAGGCCGATGAAGTTCAGGGTTTCTCTCTCAACTGGAAAGGCACATGGTGAACACAATCAGGGTTTCTCTCTCATCTGGAAAGGCATGTGGCAAACATGGCATCATCTGCTAGCTTTCTCTCCTGGCTTCCTTTCATGAAGCTCCCCAGTAGGCGTTTTCCTTCTTCATCTTCAAAGGTCACTGGCTGGTGGTCTCTGCTTCTTATGGCCATGTCATTCTGCTCTCTCAGAATCTCTAGTTTTCTCCAAAATGTTTCCTCTTTTATAGGATTCCCATAAACTAATCAAGACCCACCAGAATTGGTGGAGACATGTCATCACCTAATCCAGATTAACAACCACTCTTGATTATATCACATCTCCAGGGAGATGATCTAATTGCAGTTTCAAAGGTACAATGCTGATAGGGATTAGAGGAAGTGGCTGCCTTTACAAAATGGGATCAGGATTAAAACACAGCTTTCCTAGGGTACATACATCCTTTCAAAACAGCACAATAGTTTAGCTTAATTTTGCTCGAAGCTATTGTTTTAAAAATAATATCATTCCTACTATTTTTCAAAGCAATACATGTTTATTATGAATATATATATATAGAGAGAGAGCAGAGATGTAGAGGAAACCACAGTAATCCATAATCTCACTACTCAAAGGTAACTACTGTAACATTTTGGGGTATATTCTTCCAAAATTTTTCCTCCGCTTATAAACTATATTCTATACAATTGTTTTTATGCTGTGCATACTATTTTGGGACTTGTTTTTCATGTGACATGACCTCATAAGCATTTCCCCATTTCTTTAAATACGTTTGAGAATGTGATTTTTAATAGCTGAAGAAGTACATATTTCTCTTTTGGAAATTAATGCATTATTATCTCAGAAGAGTAGGTCACACTCGAAAATTGCTCACAGATGAAGACAATAGCAACATAATCAACTCTCATTGTCCATGGCCTCAGTCTCTGTATTGAAGGAAAAGAATTCTTTCCAGCACCCAGCAGCCATAGAAATGGATCATTCACTGTAAGTAGGCCTTGTGAAAGCAGGGACTTTGTTTTTGTTCAGTGCTGTATCCACAGTAACTATTTTATAAAGAACTTCTGAAATCAAGAAGAAAAGGAGCAGCAATCCTATAGAAAAATGGCCAAAGGACATGAATAAATTTTTGCAGACAAACAAATGCAAATGACTCTTAAATGTATGAAAAAAATCTCAACTACACTTATAATTAGAGAAATGCAATTGAAAATACACTGAGATAGCATTTCTCACCTATCTGATTGGCAAAAATCCAAAAGTTTGACAATACACTCAGTTGGCAGAGACATGTGGGAAAAGGTCCCCTTATATGTGCTGGCATGAATGCAAACTGTTACAACCCTGGGGAATTTTTCAGTATCTAACAAAATTGCAGATGCATTTAAGTTTTGACCCAGTAATTTCATTTCAAGAAATTCATCACACAAGAACACTTTTAAAAAATACAAAATGATACCTGTAAAGGTTATTTGTGGAGTGTTGTTTGCAATAGCAAAATAACCTCTGACAAAGATTCTTGGTAAAATAAGAAGTAAATGTTTCTTTAAATCTGTTACAAACCAAAAACAACATCATGCTTAATGATAAAAGAATTAGGGCTTAGTACAATGTGCCATCATTACACATTTCACTGCACTTTGATTTAGTTGTACTAATTATTTGCACTGGGCTCTGTTCTGGTTGGTCAGGGCCTATGCTGGTTTGAAACTATTATGTACCCCAGAAAAGCCATGCTTTAATCCTGACTCAATCTTGTGGAGGCAGTTGTTTCTTTTCATCCTAAATCAATACTGTAAATCAGAAACTTTTGATTAAATTATTCCCACAGAGATGTGAACTGCCCAATTGTGGGTATGACCTTTGATTAGATGGAGATGTGACTCCACCCTTTCAAGGGGGGTCTTGATTGGTTAACTGGAGTCTTTTAAAAGAGGAAACATTTTGGAGAGAGTCAGAGTCTACAGAAACAACAGAGCTGGCAGAGAGAGATAGAGTTGACACAGATGCTTGGAGTCCAGCAGATGTTGCCCTGAGATGCTAAGCAAGCCAGAGCCTGGAGAAAGCCAAGGGAAGCCAAGGGATGAAGGCCAGCCCCAGAGAAGCAAAGTGAAGGACCCCCACAGGAATAGAGGCTGAAAGCAACAGAGCCGAGGAGCAAGGGACCAGCAGATGCCAGCCACATGACTGCCCTGCAGACAAAGGTGTTCCTGATCCATCAACCTTCCTTGAGTTAAGGTATCTTTTCCTGGATGCCTTAGTTTGGACAATTTTATAGACTTAGAACTGTAAACTTACAACTAACAAATTCCCTTTTTGAAAAGCCATTCCACTTCTGATGTATAGCATTGTGGCAGCCTTAAAAACTAAAACAGGGCCCTTGCCCTACCAGTTTCTGAACATCTAAAAAAACGTCACCCCTGAAAACATTATTAAAATAAAGAACAAGACAAAGCAGTTAGCATTCACCATTTGTAAATGATAGCCAATGTATTAGACAAGAAAATAAAAAACAGATATAAACATTAGAAATGAAGGGGTAAAACTGTCATTATTTACAGATGATTTGACTTTCTACCTGAAAATGTTCAAGAAAATAGACCTAAAATTTCGGAATTTGTTATTTGATAGCAGTTAGAAAAATAAGAGTAAAATGCCAATCTTCTCCAAATTTTTCTACAAATTTAATGTAATATAAAGATGATTTTATTGATAATTAGTGCACGTATAGAGAGATAATCCATGCATTTTAAATTATAGGCTGTTTAAGCAAATTGCATTTTGACAAATTTTATCTTTTAAAATATTCTGAACTGTAAAATCCCTTGTTTTTTTTGTGAAGAAGTAATGGGGACTTAATTTTTAAAAGGAAAACCTAATGTTTTACAAATAAGGCTTTATTTTGTTAGATAAGAAAAATGTTATAGTTTTCAAAAGAATTCTAAAATAATACGAGCAGCTAACAAATTTTGGCTTCCTAGCATTTGTGCTTTATATGTATCTTTTTAGGGAGATAAATACCATCAGTAGCTCAATTTTAAAAATGAGGCCTTAAGAAGTTAAGTAGCTTACCCAAAGCCACATAAATAACTGTGGAACTTGTATGTGCCTGCAGCTGTTCTTACTATAGGGCTTAAACTCTTTAAACCATCAGTTTCCAAACTTTGATGTCCTTTGGAATTACTTAGAGGTCTTTAAGTGATTGCTCCCACTCCCAGACATTCTGATTTAATTGCAATAGGGTGCAACCTGGGCTTTGGGAATTTTAAAAGCTCAATCGGAATTGGTGATTCCAATTTGCAACAAAGTTGGAGAACCACAGCATCTTAACATTTATTTAATGTATATTTTATTTATTTTTAATTAATAAATTAATTTTATTTAACATTAATTTTCTCCCTCCCTAAGGAATTAACTTAAAAAAAATTTTTTTTTGTATAGTATAACACACATACAAAGTAAAGAAACAAAAAATCAATAGTTTTCAAATCATTCTTCAACAAGTAGTTACAGGACAGGTCCCAGAGTTTGTCATGGGCTACCATACGATCCTCTCAGATTTTTCCTTCTAGTTGCTCCAGAATATAAGGCTAGAAGGCTTAAATATTTTTTATCACCACAACTGACTTTTTTCCTTTCTTTTTTTGTGAAAAATAACATATACAAAAATGCAATAAATTCAATGCACAGCTCCACATTTAGTTGTAGAACATATTTCAGAGTTTGTTTTGGTATGGGTTATAATTCCACAATTTTAGGTTTTTACTTTTAGATGCTCTAAGATCCTGGAGACTAAAAGAGATATCAATTTAATTATTCAGCATCATATTCATTTGTTAAATCCTATCTTCTCTGTATAACTCCACCATTACCTTTGATCTTTTCATCCCTCTCTTTAGGGGTGTTTGGGCTATGGCTTCTAAATTTTTCACGTTGGAAGGGTCTGTCACTAATCTGGGCTAGGGAGATGGAACTATCTGATGTTCTGGAGAGACTGGGCTAGGTTTCAGGACTTATCTGGACCAGACACCCATCTGGAGGTTGTAGGTTTCTGGAAAGTTACTCTAGTGCCTGGAACCCTTGTGGAATCTTATATATTGCCCTAGGTGTTCTTTAGGATTGGCTGGAATGGTCCTGGTTGGGGGTTGGCAGGTTATGATAGGTAGCAAGGTCTAACTGAAGCTTGCCTAAGAGCAACCTCCAGAGTAGGCTCTCGACTCTATTTGAACTCTCTCTGCCACTGATACTTTATTAATTACATTTCTTACCCCCTTTTGGTCAGGATGCAATTGTTGATCCCATGGTTCCAGATCTGGATTCATCCCTGGGAGTCCTCTCCCATGTCGCCAGGGAGACTTTCACCCCTGGACGTCATGTCCCACATAGAGGGGAGGGCAATAATTTCACTTGCAGAAATGGGCTTAGAGAGGGTGAGGCCACATCTGAGCAACAAGAGGTCCTCCAGAAGTAACTCTTAGACATGCCTATAGGTAGTCTAAGCTTCTCCACTACCTACATAAGCTTCATAAAAGTAAGCCTCAAGATCGAGGGCATGGCCTATTGATTTGGGTGTCCCTAAAGATTCCCTGATAGTAAAGTTTGATAGTTTCATATTTTTTCTCCCATCCCTCAGGGGACTTTGCCAATATATTTTTTGATTTTCTGCTTAATATACAGACATTACATTAGGCTATATAGGATTAAAGGCCCTATTTTTTGTTCTGTGCTCCCTGTGTTTCAGTTGTTCAAATGAGCTATACAGATAGATTGAGTTCGATTATGTGGTACCAAAAATTTCAGTTCCAGACCAAATAAATCTTTCTTCTTTTGGTCTCAAAGAGTATATGTGGTTCTAAAATACAGACATTGTCTTCCTTACCCCTGGGTTCTGAATTATTTTCTCCTCAACCTGATCAGCTTCGTTCTTATCTCTAAATATCAGGTGATCTCTCTCTCTCTCTCTCTCTCTCTCTATATATATATATATATATATATAGAGAGAGAGAGAGAGAGAGGGAGAGAGAGAGAGATATTTATAAAACAGCATCTCAAAATCCAGAAATAATAATCACCACTCTGGACTTAATGTGTCTGCTATAAAAGCTTACACTCTAGGCCCCTCTTTTCTTGTAAGCATTTTCTAAAGGAGACCATACCATTGCTGTTCTTTTGTTTCTGGCTTATTTCGCCTCACCAAATGTCCTGCACGTTCATTCACATCGTTGCATGCCTCACGACTTCGTTCATATGTATACACCATCGTTTGCCAATCTACTTCTCAGTCAGTGCATCCTTCAGCCATCTGCATTCATCAGGCATCATGTAGAGGGCCCAAAGTCCACAGTCCATCAACACACTCAATCCTAGATGATCTCACTGTCCTAAGAAATCGACTTTTTGACATAAGAAAGCCTGGATAAATTATTTATTTCAAAATATCCAGATAATCCATTTTGGTTCCTAAAAGTATTACATAGAATGGTTAAATTTCACCTTGTCTAAAAGCATAATGCTTTCATATGAAAAAAAATTCAACACAGTTAATGCACTAAAGTCTAGCTAGAAATATCATTAGGGGAGGATAGATAAATCTTGGCCATACAGTAATTGACTCAAAAAAGATATAGGGGCATGGGCTGAGTTCAAAGTTTAGTGTGACAAATAGTGTATGTAACACAGTAGGGGGAGTATGAGTTCTAGGTCATTTGAAGAGAAGAGCCCTGCTAGTTTCTGTTTTCATCTGGAATTCCATGTTAAACTCTGTGTATGTGTGTGTGTTTTTTCCAAGTACATTTTAACAAGTAGCTATAGAACAGATTTTAAAGTTTGGTATGAGTTACACTTCCACAATTTTTCATTTTTTCTTCTAGCTGCTCCAACAAACTGGAGACCGACAGAAATATCCATATGATGATTCAGCACTCATGCTCATTTGTTAAATCCTATCTCCTCTGTTCTAATCCTCCTTCTCTATAAATAACATGTATACGTAACTTGAATTAGCAGAGTCACATCTTCACCTAAGCAAAAGGTCACACCCACAATTAGGTGTTTCACTTCTCCGTGAAACAACCTAACCGCAAGGTCCACCTACAATATTGGATCAGGATTAGAAGAACATGGGTTTTCTAGGGTACAGAACAATTTCAAACCAGCACAGCTCCCAATCGGATTTCCTCAGACAAGGCAAGCCCAGGTCTCAGGAGGAAGGTGTGATTGGTCTCAAGTTTCCCTGAGAATGAGACCCAGCATGTTGTCTGACTCTCCCGGAAACCCTAGACTCTGCGCTTTTCCTATCCTGCCCAGCTGGTGGTGCTCGTCAGCTGGCAGCGCCCCACTGGTGGAGAGTGAGTGACTAGTGGTGCCATCAATTCTCAGCCCGCCAGGGGCATGCTTCAGACACAGGCTGAGGTGCAAGGCGGGCTTCAACTGTTTCTGATTCCCAGCCCCCAGGGTCTGCATTCTCTGAAGGAGCGCTGCCGCGTGAGCTGGGCTCACCCCCTTTTCTTGGGGAAGATATGCCCTTTAGGGAATTACCTACTTTGCTTGACTTGCTACTTTGACTGTCAAACCTATCTTAATTCTGCCTAGGTCAGGGCTAACAATTGAAAATGCCTGAGGCTTTCTCTAATGAGCTACTTAGGATGCTTTAAAAAGAAAAAGGATGAAAAAAGTTAAAATAAACTAAAATCCCTTTTCAGAGCCAGTCCCGAGACCCCAAAGGTCTGAGTCACGAGCTGGAGTTAGTACCCAGCTCTATAAAGGGGCACAGCCCTTTTCCAGTATTGTGAGCTCGGCCAACTCCAGAAACCTCTGGCTTTTGTCTTTTTTTCTTCATCAGTCCCTTTTTCTCTCTGTTGGGAGAGAGAAAGACCTCAAGGCTACTTTCCTGCCTTCTCTGGATTTATCTGTGCTCAGAGCTTGTTTTCAGTAGTTCAAATTTGTTCACTAAAACTGCATTTGGAGCTCGGTTGAGCTACCTTCTCTCGCTCCTCGTAGAGTCTGCCTCTTTTCCCCACTGGGAAGTGTTTCCAGCAGCCTGCTGTTCCAGCAGGAGGAGACCAGCCTCTGTGGTTCGAGGCTTTACTCACAGTTCTATGGTGTGACCTCACCCCTTCCCCCCATCCCAGACTGGTGTACAATGTGTCCAGTTGCAGATGTTCACCGAGGAGCTGTTCTTGAGAGTTATTGGTTATTTATTAGCTACTCTAGAGGACTAGCTAAATTCTACACCTCCCCACGCTGCTATCTTCTGTTTTCACTTTTTATAATTCTTTTTCTGCTCTTCAGCCTGACTCATTTCAATTGTCTTATCTTTGTGTTTACTGATTCTTCTACCAGCTCCAACCTGCTGTTGAAAACTTCTTGGGAATTTTTCATTTCAGTGACTGTGGTCTTCAACGCTAATGGGTCTCTTTGGTTCCTTTTTAAAATTACTCTCTCTTTATTGAGATTCTCATATTTATTAATGGTTTTCCTGATATGCTGTAATTCTTTCTCTGTATTTTCCTTCATCTCGTTGAGAATACTGAAGATCAGGGTTTTTTTTTTCTAAGTTTTTGTCTGCTATGTCCAACTCTGGTCTTCCTTGTTGGTGTTTTCTGGATTCTTATCCTCTTCCTTTGGATACACCATCATTTCTTGTGTCTTTATTTGTCTCGTACTTTTTGGCTGCCCACTGTGACGGTGTAAAAAAGGCCGTGTGATGGGTGCAGGCCTATTGTGCGTGGGACATTTTGATGAGGTTATTTCAACTGAGACGTGACCCATCTCATTCAGGGTGGGTCTGCATTGCCTGATGGAGTCTTTTATAAGAGGCAAATTTAAGAGAAGCCCCAGAAAAGCTGAGAGGCGAGGACACATCCACAGAAGCTGAGAGAGGAAGCCACTGAAGCCAGAAGCAATGAAATCCGGGAGGGAAAGACCAGTCGATGGTGGTCATGTGCCTTCCCACATGACAGAGGTGTCCCAGATGCTGGCAGCCTGGCCGCAGAGAGGGTATTGTCCTGTTGATGCCTTAATTTGGGCACATTCATGGCCATAGAACTGTCTATCTGTAAGCTAATAAAGCCCCATTGGCAAGCGAAACATTGCATTCTGGCAGCTTTAGCAAACACCCACCCACACACACACACACACACACACACACACACTGTACATTTTAATATTTTAAAATACTAAATCTGTGATTTATTCCCTAGACATGTTTCTTGAGCTCTTAATGAGCTGGTGACACACCAGAGACTCTCTTCAGCAAGGGCTGGTAGCCGTCCTGCCGGGAAAGTCTGTCCAGGGCGAATGCAAACACCAGTTTCCTCCTTGTCTTTTCTCGGCTTGTGTCTTGCCCTGGCCTTGTACCTGTGGTGGCCTAGGAGCTCCCGTTTACAGGAGTCTGAATGCTCCCCGTACTTCCCAGGAGACAGACCTTCTCCTTCTCTCCAGTATTTAAAGCAGGTAAGCCTCCGCCCCAGTCAGCCTAAATTGTTTTTAAGGCTGCTTTCATTGTCTCAAGGTGCTTTTGCCTGAGGGCAAATCCTGGCATGGGGCATTCTAGAAAGCAGTTTCCCAAGTCAGTCTTTCCCAGCTGGAATGAGGCCAGGGAGCATGCCAGATGCCTCCAAACTTCCCTACAGAGGCGAGGAGACAGGGGTCAGGAAAGGCACCCGAGCTTCTTCCAGGGCTCCCCAAAGCTGCACTTTCTTTACCCAACCCCTGCCCATCAAACTCTGCCCTTCACCCATCCTCCACGGTGCTGGGAAGCACGCGCCTTTCAGTCTCCTCTGCCACCTTTGTCCAGAGTGGGTGAGAACAAGGCCGTCCTGCAGCAGGCCTCGGGGATCTGAAGCAGCTAGTCAAAAGCCATGATGAGCGCTCAGCCTGTACCCTGCCTTGGATCTCGTGGAAGTAGATTTTTTTTACTTTTTTTTTTTTTTTGGCACCAGTGAGTCAGCCAGAGGCTGGACCCCCCTGATGCCTGCTGCATGGGTCAGGGATGGGTGCTAGTAACCTTTGTGCGAAGAGAGCAATGTACTCATCTTTACCGTAATTTACTAGTTTCTTCCTCCCGCTGTTCCCTAGATGCTGTACAGTGTCCTACTGGACTCCAGAGTTCCCGTGTAGTTGTTTCTGACAGTTCCTGCCTGTTAATAGTTGTTCTGGTGGAAGGACTGAGTCCTGGAGCTTCCTACTGTGTCAGCTTCTTACTGCTTCCTCTCTGTTTCTCTTTGGTTTGGATTACCTTCAGGAAGACCATAATGCTGAGAAAAATCAAAGAGAAAATGAAAGCTTCTATGAAAAATGCTTTTTGATTGAAATGGAATTGGAAGCAAGGGCTCCGAAGGCTTTCTCCTAAATTAGGAAGCTGCCTGGTTTAGTAGGCAGTAAATATAGAAAAGGAAACTCAAATTGAAGGCTAACATCTGAACAGAAAGCTCTCCAAGGAAAGCATGAAATGAACACGAATAGTTAGACAGTAGTCATTTGTTTGAGAGTCATGCAAAATAAAAGATAAAAGCAAAGTTCCTTTTGCACAATCTGGGGACTGACGGGGGCCAAACGTCGAGGAACTGGGGCCCCACCACCAATGGATTGTCTGGTGGCTTCCTGTGTGGTACACACCTCTGGCCAACCCAGGACCTCCCATCGCTTCTGTGGTCTCCATCCGGAAGTCAGGCATACCCTCATTAACACACAGACTCCTTTGTAATTAAACACAGGCACACATGCACTCACTCATTACTCTTTCATATTTAACATTCCTCATGGGGTATATTGGATTTTATGAAATAACCCTTTCATTCACAGAGTCTGGCTTGGAGTAAGCGCCCAAATATTTGTTCAATGAATGAATGAGCCCACCTTTACCAACAGGGTGGCATTACACAGGCCACCCCAAGGCTCACATGTAACTATGTGCATGATAAAATGTGTACTATGCATATAGTGGCATTGGGTGGTTACTTAGTTTCTCTGTACCTTCCTTTACTCATCTGTGAAATGGGGATATTAGTAGGACTGCCTAGCATTAGGCAGCCTCTTGGGCAGTAGTTCTTTTCCATGGTTCCAGCTCTTGATAGGTAAACTGAGTCTCTGGGCCCTTCTGATCCTGTTTCCATTGGTGACCCTCCAGCCCTAGGAAGAGAAGCGACTTCCACTATCTCTTGCTAATCTCCTGGCTGCCCCTCCCCCCTCAACCCCAACTTCTATTTAACTTTTCATCTCTGCCAACACTTTTGTCACGAATTCTCCTAGTAAACTCCCTCTGTTTCCTTGTGATCCAACTATTATTTTACTAGCATTTTTTCCTTGGAATCTCATGATCACTTTGCAAAAATTCCTGCTTTTTTTAAAAAAAAGAATTCCTGTATTCTGTATTTTAACATACAATTCTCTAGTTTGGGAGAAAACATTCTTGGAGGGTTTCCTGTGTCTTCAGGGGCACCTGGAAAAACTACTGAGAGAACAGCCAGTATTCCCTCCCTCTCTGAACTCCCAGGAAGACTGCCCTGAAACCTGAAATTCAGTCTGTTTTGACCCGGGGCTGAAGCGTGCTCAAAAAAAGACTGCTGACCCTTTCTGGCCGGCTCCAGCCCCAACTGCAGCTCACTTGTTTTCTCCCCAGATCCCACTGTCACGGCGGGGAGTCCTGTCCTCTGTGCCCCAAATCACCCACTTCAACTTCCTCAGAGTGTGGTGCAGCCAAAGTTAGAGGGAAGTCCACTTTTTCTTCCTACAGGGTCTCCTGGCTGGGCCAGGGCTGGGGTGGGGGGTGGGGGGCGGTGGGTGAGAGAGGGATTTGGGGTGGAGAATGGAAGGAAGCACACACCTCAGAGCTGTGCAAACGCAGGGTCAGCCGTAAAAAGGAGAAACCAGACTCATGTTGCCCGGAGGTGGGGGGACAGGAATGGGGAGTGGCTGCTAATGGGTATGGGGTTTCTCATGGGGTGATGGAAATAGTCTAGAATTAGATAGTGATGGTGAATATAGTGAATATGATGAGTACACCACATATACTGATATACTAAATATTTACTAAAATACCAAAAAAACAAAAAACAAAAACAACAACCCACATATCTTTAAAAAGGCGAACTTTAAGGTATGTGAATTATATCTGAATTTTTTAAAAGGCGTGCCTCTTAAAGTTTTCAGGCACCTCTCTTGTCTCACTCTACTTCCAGTCCTGTCCACTGGCCTCTTCATATATATTATATATATGTAATTTCTTTTTTTACATTTTAGGGTCGAAGGGCTCTTTAATATCATGTGGTCCTTTGCCAGGGAAGCCTGCGGAAATCCTCATTCCTGGGCTCCAGCCTGGAATCTTTGGGAGGTGGGGCAGCAAATCCGTATTTTAATAAAGAGCCTCGGGAGTTTCTAATAGAGGCTGCGAATCCTGCTCCTTGATGCTTCCTTACAACAGGCCCTATCAGAGACCAGCAGCCTCTCGAATACTTCAACTTTGGGCAAAACCAGGCTAGAGAATAGCCGGAGTTCTAAGACAGCAGGTGTTCAACTCTGGGCATAATTCTGCCTCCCTGCAAGTTCGCTCTGCGTCAGATCTGGCAGTCGGGAAGGACACTGAATAAATCCAATAAATCCCAAGAGATCCCTCTAGCACTTAGGGAACAGCCGGGCTCTGCCACGTGGGGCCCTTCCACGAAGCCCGCTGGGTCGCTCTGCTGCCCCCTCGCGGCCGGCCGAGCGCTGCAGGGGGATGGAGCTCCGGGGCGCCTTGCCCGCGCGTGGGGGTGGGAGGGCCGGAGACGCGCTCCTCCGCGGGGAAAGCCTTGCGCGGCCGCAGCGCTACAGGAGAAACGCCAGGAAGGAAGCACGCGGCAGAGAAGGGGCTGCAACCCAAGAGAAGCCCGCGGGAGTGAGCCCCGGACCCCAGGAGGCCCTGGAGACAATCCCGGGACAGCCCTTTTTTGGGTGTCTTACATCCATCTGCTGGACAGGTGAGTCAGGACAGGTGTGTGCGGCCCTTCCAGTGGGAGAAATACTCCTAGCAGGTGGTTTCTCAGGATCACTCGCGGAAAGATGACAGTGTACCCATTTCATGCTTCTTGGAAAGAAAACGACTGCCTTGTGGAAGTGTTTTTCTCAGTTGTGTGGAGGGAAAGAAAACCTCAGTCTCCAATGAGCCCAAGGCAAACGGTTTTTCAGAGTCACTGCAAAGGAACAGCAAGCTGCAGGGTGGAAGCAAATTGTACCGGGCTGTTAGGAAGGACCTGCTAACTACAGGGCAGCCATTGGGTGTCCCAGAAACCTCTGAGCAGGTGGCTTTGACTTGATAATTTAAAAAGTGTGGCCGTGAGCAAAGAAGTCCAGTTTTCCTTTCATAAGAACCAGAAGATGACGGATTCGTGGGGAGGTCGTGGACTCTTCCTTGCTACCCTCCACTGAATTCATCATAATGGAGGAGTAAGGAAAGAGAGCATAGGGCACACAGAGAGCCACAAATAATAAAATATGGGTACCCTGAGCACCCCCAATGTTTGGGGGAAATAGCCAATGACAACTCGTTAACACTTCCCTTTGGGGAGCAGGTATGTGGCGATGGTTAATGTTTAACATTCAGTGTGAATCAAAGCCAAGCAGTAAGTTGGGACTCCTCTCAAGTCTAATTTAGAAATAAACTTTAGTTTACCAAGTCAATCACTAATCGCTAAAAACGTAATCACCAAATCAAAGCTGTGTCTTGCTTCAGGTTGGAGCTTTGGGGTAAAAATAAGTTATGCTGAATACTGACCCACTGCTATGCTAAATATTAACAAGAATGAGAACTTAATGCACACACACACACACACACACACACACACACACACACACACACACACACACACACACACACACACTATATACGGGCTCCCTACTGATTTATGACACAGATCAGAGGTTTAAATAAAGAGTGTTTTATAAATTTGAAAACTACAATTGGGAATGTGAGGCAGATATACCAGGGTTTCTCCATCGCAGTTCTATCAACATTTGAGGCTGGATAACCCTTAGCTGGGATTTTTTTTTAGCAGCATCCCTGCCCTCTACCCACTAGAGGCGAGCGAGCGTCCCCACCCCAGTTCTAACAACCGACAATTTCCCCAGAGACTGTCAAATGTGCCTTGGAGAGCAAATTTGCGCTTGGTTGAGAACCACTGAGATAAACAATTGGATTGAAAATTGAAAGTGTATTGAGAATCCATGTGGCAATTATTGTCTCATTCCCGTTAAGCCCTTTGTTATCACTAAGCTTGTAGGAGTGGAAGCAGCTGCCTCTAACCCCTACTCTTGTTGACGCGGGAGCAGGTCTGCGATGGAAGCCATGCCTCCACTGTCATACCCGACGTCACGTTAGTAAGTCACTGTCTGTTCACCCCGGAGAGAAGGGAAATAAACACTGTATCCCAGTCGCCTCCTCTTTTTGGTTTCTACCAAATAAGAAAGGGTACTACTGTCTTTTTCTTAGTACTTACAAATCTAGATAAGGAGTAGACCCCTGTGTGGTTACCACCATCATCTGCCTTGAGTGTCCTCTCCATTCCAGGGACCCCCCCATCTTTGAAGAGCTTTCCTGTGAGAGGAGAAGTGCACTCTTGAGTTTGGTGAGTTTTCAAGTTCCCACTGAAATAGTCACTGGGTCGTTTGGAGCATATTTGAATCTGTAAATTCACACAGTGAGTTCTGCTGTATTTTAAAAAATACAAAAAGCAGATTCATTACTATTACCTCAAAGTATAGCTTGTGTGTGTGTGTGTAGACTTGGTACTCAAAAGCTACTTGTTTTTGCTTTGAATTGAAATAAATCCGTACCTAATGACATAAGAAGTAACTAATGAAGGAGGACGTATGACCAGTAAAAGATTCTCCCTTGTTAAGAGAGAATGTGCACAATCACTGCTGATATAAATGCCAAGTAAAATAATAAATTCCATTTTTTCCTATTAAACTATTTAAATGTTTTAATAACTCTAAACTCCCAATGCTGACTAGGGTGTGTTGAAACCACCCCTATCATATATTGCTGGTAGCCCTGAATGGTAGCAGCTTCTTTGGAAATCTGTTGTATCTCAGAAACCATAAAATTGCTCCAGTAACCCCACTTCTAATTATTTATTCTAAGGAAGTTATCTAGTGTATGGATAAAAAGTAGCTTTCATGGAAAGCTAAGTCTCTTAAGATTAGCCAGAATAGTGGAAAATTATAAGTAAATATCTGTTTTAGTTTGTTAATGCTGCCAGAAATGCAATTTACCAGAAATCGGTTAGCTTTTATAAAGGGAATTTATTAAGTTACAAGTTTACAGTTCTAAGGTCATAAAAATGTCCAAACTAAGAGCATCCATCCAGAGAAAGATACCTTGACTCAAGAAAGGCTGATCTGGGGAGGCTCACAGCTGGCGTCCGCTGGTCCTTTGGCTTCTGATCTCAAACGTCTTCCCACGGGGCATTTTCTTTCTGCATCTCCACATGTCTCTGCCTGTGTCAGCTCTAAGCTTTTTTGAAAATGGTTCCCCCTCTTAAAGGACAGATTCAGATCAACCTTGAATGGGCAGCATCACATCTCCATGGAAACCAATCCAAGGTCCCACCTAAACAATAGGTCTGTTCCCACGAGATTGGATTAGGAAAAAGACCGTGGCTTCTCTGGAGTACACAACAGTCTCAAACCAGCACAGATATCCTATGACAAGATATGGTTAAGGATAGTGTGATATATCCTATTCTGGGGAATATGATACAGCTGTTGAAATGATGGTTACAAAGACCATCTAGTAACAGAAAGAATGCTTAAGTCAAAATGTGGTGTTAATTTTATGTGCCTGATGATTGCAATTATTAAAATATGTTTGTGTGTGTGCGTGCACACGTGTGTGTGTGCATGTGTGTGCACATGTGTGTGTGTGTGTGCATATGTATCCATATACTTGAAAGAAAACCTCCAAAACACAAACCGTCATTGGGCTAAGGTTTGATATATTGTTTATAATGAGGCATGTTTTTTCTTTCCTCTATGATCTAATTTGCTTTTGTAATTTTAAAGAAAATATTCAGAAAGAAATTTCTGAATTTGCATCATCTTTGATCATCTCTTTTCTTTTTGTTCCTGTTGTCAGGTAGATTTACTCCTATTAGTCTATAGATGCCTTACAAGCTACTTTTTCTCTCTGGAATTTTGGGGGGAAGAATTAAACTACTTTTCCTTTCAAGTAATACTTCTTAAACATTTTAAATTATCAAAGTAATAGCTGCTCATGGAAAATAAAACTACATTGGGGTATAAAGTAAAAAATAAAACATTTCCCCACCCCTGCTTCCAGTGCTTTCCTCCATCCCAAGCCCCTCATGTCCCCCATTTCCCCGTTACTCTCTCCATGAGTGACAACTATCACCAGCCATTTGGTGTGTATTTTACAACTTTTCTCTATGCACATATATATAAATGCATATATACCTACATTTTACATGAATAAAATCATATTATCCATATTATTTGCCTTTTCTAGTTGTGATAGCTTGTGTCAAATTGCCCTGCAAAAAAGGGACCCATTCTCATTCTCCCAACAATGTTTCCTCCCCCCTTGACTAAATCCTAACTTCTTCAATCTTTGCCGATCTGATAGGTGAGAAATGACACCTCGTGGCTGTTGCACGTTTTCCTCCTTATAAGTGAGGTTGAACCCAATAAATGAAATTTAGTAGCTAGCATCAGGGCCTCTCTAAAGGAATCCTCTTCCCTTTTTGTCTGGGTGCCAAGGCTCAGTTCTCACGTCAGTCGCCCACTAGTCTTTTAGGGAACATTCTTTCAGGCATGGCAGAATTGCTGCACATCCTTCTTTTCTAGATCCCATCCATCCTGCCAGTTTATAAAAATAAAGGGCCTGAAGGAATAAGAATCACCTCATTTATAAAATGGATCTAATGCCTGTACCCTGTGTTGGTTTGCTTTGTTGGCTGCCACCTCGTTGCTCTGATGTCATTATCGATAAGGACACCATTCTTTATTTGTTGTTTCAGCATTATTTGCAGTTAGTGGCTAAAGACTTCAGTCAGTGAGGAATATTTAATTTTTTTTTTAAGTCAGTAGGTAACCCTACACGACCTTTTTGCAGTGTGACACTTTTCTTCAAAGTTCTCAGAAAACAAAGGTATGCACTTCTTATCCCAGTTAGTGGGAGAGAGGGACCCCCTCCTACCTAATGCCCTAACAGGGAAGGGGCTACCTCACTTTGCACAGGCAGGAGAATTTGCTGTCTTCTTACTTGATAGCTAGGATTTCTGTTGCATCTTTAAACATTCACGACCATTTCTTCCAAGGAAATGAACCCATTTCTCACTGGGTCAGCCAACTTGTTCCAACCACAGAGAGTCCACGGGGGGACAGGCCGGGCACCCCAGGCCTTTGTGTCTTGGTCCCAGCTGCTGTGGTCAAGTGCATAGTCACGCTGCCTGCCCCAGGCCCTCGGAGAGTGCTGGTATAATGGAGAGAGCTGGATGTGTGCGTTTAAGGCTCTGTCGACAGACCAGAATCAAATTCGGGCCTCGGGAGCTACCAACTCTGACTTTGGGGCAAATCTGAAGTGTCTGCAGCACCCTCTGTCGGTAAGGTTGATACTTACCGGATAGGATTGCTGTGGTATATGCAATGAGAGGAAGTATGGCGAGGGCCATCCCAAACCCATTGCTCAGTGATTGCTATTATTATCCTGGTCTCCAGGCACTCTGTGTCCTTGCTGGGAATCACGGGACAAGCCTCTTAACCTCTCAGAGCCTTGGCTTCCTTGTGTGAAATCAGGGGTGCATCTCTCCACGTTGGTAAGAGCTAATAAGACCACACTGCAGGCAGACCAGTGATGATGAGGTGGCCCTACAGGCTGCTGCTGACGTGCAAAAAGTGGGAAACCGGTCCTGAGTCAGACCTCCCACCAGGCTTTTCTAACAAGTTGTTCTTGATCCCCAGAACAGTGTCAGCGAACAGGAGCCATGCGGGGTGGGCTGGAGGAGGCATGCCATCGGTACACTTCTGCGGTCACCAGCAATGGTGAGTTGCAGCTCTGAGCTGTGCCCTCCTTCTGAGGGTTTTTGGCCTCGGGAACCACATGATGAGCCTGAAGCCTGGAGTGAACCACATGGATTTGAACATGCTGGACTCAGGTTGGACATGGGCTGGAGCTGGGGAGACAGTGTCCTGCCCTCCATTTGGTTGTCTTTGACCTCTACTTATTACTTCTGAATTGTTAGCTTTCCATAGTATGGAGTGTGTGTTTTGAATGTAATATGGTTCAAAAAGTGAGTGGATGGCATAGCTGATACGTATAATGGTTGTGGTGCTGGGAAACCTGACCCGGAGATATGAAATCTTTGGATTTGGGTTTGGGGAAGCTTTCCCTCACCATCCCTCCCACCCCGTACCCTCCCACCATCTCCACCCAGGTCCCTTGTGTCTAGCAGTTCTGGACCACACCCACAGAAAGCCCAGTCCACATCATGGCTTTTGGAGTATCTCAGATGCAGATCCCAAGCCCTTGGCCTCTTTTGAATTAAAACATTTTCCTCCTGGTGAGATGTTTGGTCAAAATGTTAATACAGATGAGACATGAGTAAAGGGAACATGGTAGGAAGTCTCGAGTAATGAATCTTAGAGCAATAAAATCAGAAAATGGCAGTCAGTAGGTAGAAGTGCATGCAGGTGAGGGGTCAGGGGTGGGTGCTACTATTGTTTTTCCCGTTGAGACTGCATGTGCTTTCACCAACTCCCTGCCTCCCTGCCACTCCTCCCAGGATGATGCACTCACTACCACATGCTCAGCACCTTGAGTCCTGCTTGGCACACAGTAAGAGCTCAATAAATGCTCACTAGATGACCAGAAGCCACTGACTGGTGGACATGACCTTCTCCCATGGCTGATGTGCCCAGCTCTCCAGTTCATCTTCCTAAGGTTCGATCTTGACCTTTTACAGCCAGGGTGTCTCTGAGGTCCACCACCCTGTACCCCTAGAGCACACCTGTGGGGGCCAGCTCAGGGGTAGTGGTGCTGGAACCTCCGCCCAGAATCATGATGCTCTGGCAGGAATGAAAGCGTGCATGTCGGTTCAGTGCCCCTTGGGAAAGAAACCACATGTCTAGATTCTTACTCTTATGGCCTCCTGAAATTAATCATGTTTCCCCAATGCCCCTCCACCCACCCACCCACACTTGCTACCTATTCATCCCAACGTAAGAGCTCCGATGGAAACACCAGGCTGGCAAGAGAGGAAATTTCACTCTCAGGATTTCCAAGTTCCCATCAGCGTTGTCCTCAAAGGGGACTACAACTGTGGCTTGGCCTTGCCTGAGGACATTGCCCCATCTGTGGATGCCTTGGTCCCTAAGCTTTCACCTCTCGTCTTGTGAATGACTCGCATCTTCAGCTAAGCCCCAGGCAGCAGCCAGGGCAGCCCCTCCTCGCTCAGCATCCTCCTCCACCTACAAGACAACTTCAGATCACCTGAAAGACCCTTTGCTATCTATTTACTTACATCTTGTGCATCTCTTCTATCCCTTCTCACCTGGAAAATCCCACTAGACTAAAGCATCTTTGCTTCCCTAAAACTGCCAGGCTCTCTTAGTTCCCTGGGCCTTCCAAATGGCATTTCTCTGCCCAAATTCTCCTTTATCCACCTGCCCCCTCGGGTAAAGACTGGATCAGGCAAGAATCATCAGTGGATGCTAAATCTAAGCGAAAACTTTGATGCCAAGCAGGATATGTGCCTTGTCTTACAGGTTTCCTGAAGACTGCTTAATGGTTGCAAGGCAGAAAAAAAATAGTAGTTACATAGGGGAGGAGTTGGCCAAACTTTAGGGTTCAAAATTAACATTACCCCTGAGGAACAGATGTTTATCCCCACTGCAGGGGAATTTTTGCTCCTTTTCTGAACGTTTAAACATTTTTCACACTCAGTGCTTCCTTTTAGAATCTGGTCTAGAAAAAAGCCTCGGTGGCCTGTTCCCAAATTTGATAGTGGACTCTACATGCATAGACCCCAAACCATGCAGTGTTTTTCTTTAGAGTGACTCTGACATTTTCTTCTTTATGCTTTTCTACATTTGCCACATTGCTTCTATAGTACTACAAAACCGTGCAAGGAGAACCAATGATCTTGAAAGAACAATCCTTGGATACGCTCTTGGTTGACTTGTGGCAGGTCCTGTCCATGTGTGAAGTTAGCTAAGGAGCGAGGGGCCTAGAGGCTTCCGATGAATGAGCTGTCCATCTGCCCATCTGTCTGCCCATCTGTCCATCCCTAGAGCAGGGCAGTGACAGAGCCCAGTATAATCCCAGCCCGCAGACCACACGGATCCTACCTGGAAGAGATTCCCTCCTCCCCGCATCAGCCTCCGAGCCTGTCTGACCAGGTGCATTCGCTTCCCTGTAGCCCAACACTGCCTTGGGGGATTGCCCCACTAACCGAGAAGCAGTAAAATCTTGGAGGATTTCTTCAGCAACTGGAAAACAATGAAATCTTGGGGATTGCTTCAATAACCAGGAAGCAATGAATCTTGGAGGATTGCCTCAATAGCTGGGAAGCAATGAAGTCTTGATGGATGAATCTGAGCATGTGCAGCAACTCTCCAGCCCTGGAGTGCTGTGACCCTGGGGCATTTGCACCTGTCAGGGAGGTCCAGGAAGGACTCTTTAGGGCCACATGGAGACAGCAGCAGAACAGAACCCAAAAGCCCCAGGATTAGGAGGAAAGCCAGGAGAGAGGCCTTCCACTCAACTGAGTCCAGGTGGTGTCTACAGCCCCGCCCCCCTGCCCCACCCAGGGAGGGAGAGGGGCATGCACAACTTGAATATAGGGCACCAGGTTTTTATTCTACAATTCTGGTTATAATAAATAACTTATTATTTTCTTTTCAATGTATCCTTAAAACCTTTTCCTTCTACCTAAAAATTAATCTGACTCCAAGTTCCCACTTGCCAGAGTAAGTGGAAAATTGATCTTCAGCATTTCTGGGCACACAAGAATTCAGGCTGGGGTGGACTTCATGCTTTTCTCTTTCTCGGAGGGTGGGGCTCCTGCCCTCCGGGCAAAGCCATCAGGGGTCTACATACAGACCATTGTGCAGCTTTTTGAAAGGCACCCTCCTGGCAGATGTAGCCTCAAGGGCACGCAGCTTAGGGAGCAGACTGTGCTTTTGTTTGAAGAGAAGCATACCCCCCTTAGCCTCAGCCCCGGACCCTTGTGGATTGAACAAGCTGCATAGTAGTGCCCTGTGTCCTTGCTGCTGTGTGGGCACCAATGCCAGGCATGGGGATCGAGATCTTTAGGAGCCGGGGTACCAGGTGCTCCCTCCCTGGGTATTCCTTGTATCAATTCCCTTTGGATTCTGCAAGGAAGTGGGGCCGCCATCCCGTTTTCATCAGCATCCCTCCCTCGTCATCAGCAGAAGCCTCCCTCTCCTCTCCATTGCGCATTCCTTTCAGAACCTTCCCTCCCTCCTTCTCCTTTGGGAAGATCCCAAGGAAACCCTCAAGGGTGGACTTCAGTGGTGCCTTCTGTCTGCAGGGGTTGGGGAAAGATGCCCTGTGTTTCTTACCAGCGTACCCTGTTACACAAGCAACGTGAACCCTTGGAAAGTCACGAAGGGGAGCAGTGGAAATGGTTTTAGAAAATCCTGGAGCACTGGGAGCTCAGATTCCAGTAGGATCCCTTGGCACATTTGATGCAATGGATTCTGAACCAAGCACACGTCCTTTCTCTAAAGCTCCCCCCTTTCCACCCCACACGTTTCTTCAGCGCCACCATAATTTTTGTCACCCCAGCCCAGCACTGAGTCTCTTTTCCTCTCTTTCTCTCCTGCATTCCCACATCTAATTAGTGCTCAGGGCGCCCCCTTGTCCCTGCCTCGTCTAGCTCCCCAGGCTAGGTGATTGACCTTCTCCTTGCTGTCTCACTGCCCCCTGTGCCACCCCTTTGGTCCCAGGCTTTTCCCAAAAGTTCAACTTTCATTTCACCACTTCCCAGCTCTGAATCCTTCAGCTCCCTTTATCTTCCCCATAAAATCCAAACACCCTGATGTGGAATGGAAACACCATCTCTCAACAGCTAGCCCCAGCCTCATCTCTCTGTTTTGAATGACCTATGCTCCACTAGACTTCATGATTTTCCACTCCTGAAGACCAGCCATCCTGAGCTTTTCTTCCTCCAATCATTCATCTCCTCTGGCATCTTCCCTTGTGGAGAAGCCGCCTCCCCATAACTTGACCGTTCCAAACCCTATCCATCCACCAAAGCTCTGTGTGAACATTTCTCTGTGAGGCGCTTGCTCATCCCCGCTGGGCTTGTCCCTCTCTGGGCTCCCTTATTGCCTCAGGTGCCCCTGGTGGCTCCTTTTTCACCCATTTTGGAGCATTGGGCACATATCTCAGCCCCTTAGGGGGTGCTGGCTCTGTGTCGGTGGGGCTCATCCTGCCCATTTTACATCATTCTCCCCAAACCTGTTTCAAAGTCAGGAAAGAATAGATGAAAATCTATGAAGAAGTCCATCCCTCTTCAAAGCAGGTTAGGGACTAACCAAACACAGCTCATGCACATTGATACTGACCATTGCCTCTGGGGCGCAGTGGGTGGCCAGGGAATAGTCCAGGTAAGAGGATGCTGCAGGGTTCTGGCACAGGGGTGGAGAAGAGGGATTGATGTGAAAGAAGAGGCAGAGATGGAACTTTTGATTCCACCAGGAGAGGGCAGGAGTGACACAGAGGACTCAAGTCTTGGTGCCATTAGCGATACAGGGAAGTTGAGAGGGCAGTTTGGAAAGATTGAGAGTTTAGTTTGAATATATCCTCCTACACCCTTTGTCAGTAGCCTCTTGGACATTTGGTAACTCAGAGACACCCCTCGAAGAGTGGCATTGCAGAGAAAAATCCCTGGGTCCTGGTCTCAGTTTCCCCTTAAACTATTTAACTTTATGCAAGACAGCAGGAGATACACTTGCTATTCAGGTATCTCCTGAATACATGAGATACATGTTGTGGAAATGCTTGAAAGTAGATTAAGCCAAAAGCAATCCACTTTTCCTCCCAAGATTTTCTCTTTTAAAAATGTTTCTAATACTTCCAGTTTTGACCTGGAGCTGGGTGCTAACATGTCTTTAACGCCCTCTGACAACCTGTGGGCAGGAGCAACACGCAACAAGCAGCTTCGTGAAATCCCCCTCAAGCTGTTGGCTAGAGCCAGGAACCAGCCAACCCAGACACCCCTGGCAAGCGAGCGCCCTTCCAAATGTTCCTTCTTTTCACAACCTTCATTAAGTCGGGCATCGATTTATCTGTGTTCTTGGCATGAAAGATGGTTTGGTTCCAACCTTTTGATTCAAATATCCTCCCACCATCGCTCTAGTTCTGAATCATTTTCTCCTTTGGACTCTCAGTTGATTTAGCTCTTTTATTCAGCTCTTTCAAACTGGCTTTATAGCTAGAAACTCTCATTTTATCTGAAACCACAATGCTGCACTTTGAGCCGCATTTGAATCTTAATGCACTTGAATCAAAACAATATTTATTAGTTGTGGTTTCTGCCATCAGCCCATCATCCAAGCATCACTGAAGTCCATGGGAAATTCAGTCTCTGTTCCCAGGACCTCTAGTGAGCAATGAATATATAATGGGATTCCCAGGAGGCTGGGGGATCCTAGGAGAGGTGAGGATTGCAGGTCCCTGGCTACTTTAGCTTCCTGGATACTAAAACAAACACCATCCGATGGGTTGTCTCAACAAGGGGAATTTATTGGCTCAAGGTTTTGAGGCTAAGAGAAGTCCAAACCAAGTCATCACCAAGACGATGCTTTCTCCTAGTAGGCTGTGGTGTTCTAGAGCTGGCTGCTGGCAATCTTTGCTCATTGGCTTTTTTATAATGTGGCAATACACATGATAGCCTCTCCTGGCTTCTCTGGGTTCTGTTGACTTCCAGCTTCTCTGGTTTTCTCTGTCTCTGTGGCCTTCCCTATAAGGCCTTCAATAATAGGACTAAGACCCATCCTGATTCCACTGAGCCAAACCCTACTGAAGTAAGCTCTTCAAGAGGTCCTACTTATGATGGTTTCACAGACAAGAATGGATTAAGCTTAAGAACCTGTTCTGGGGTACACTGCTCCAAGCCACCACATTGACGATGGCTACGGTGACCCTTATTAGGACTAAGTGGTAAAGGCCTAGTGTTGCTAGGTTGCTAATTTCCTCCATCCCAGTGAACTCGTCCAGTTGCAGCCCAGCCCAGCTTGGCCCAGACCCTTGCACCAGGCAGACAGGCTCCAACAAGGGCTGTGAGGACGCAGCTCCAGCTCTCCTTAGAAAAAGGTGGCATGTGGACACTCACTTCAGAATCTCCTGCTGAAAAACACAGATTCCCAGGTCCTGTTTATAGAGATTCTGACTTGTTAGGTCTAGAGTTAACACTGGAAATCTGAGAATTACAGCTGTGGAGGCTCAGAGAGCAGGCGAGAGTCATGGCAGCCTCTGACGGTGATGATCCAGAGAGGCCCATTCTAACAGAGCTGCAGCCCAGCCTGAGGGTGGAATTAGGGAACCAGGCCAGGTCCACCCAGGAAGATGTGATTTAGAACCAACCCATCTCATCTCACTCAAAGTCCACGGGAACCACCATATAGGACTCATTTGTTCGTTTTCCAGTTTTCCACTCGATAGGGAGCTGGGATCTGAAATAAGATGAAGCCATACTCTCCTTCCATCAGGAAGGGAGAGAAATAACAACAACAACAGTCGTGGCTAATGTTTATTGAGTGTGTGCCATGTGGCAAACCCCAGGTTACGTGCCTGACGTGGATTGTAGACACTTGATTGATGTAACAAGTCTGTTAGATAAGCGTGCTCATTTTTAAAGTGAGGACTATTCTGGGTTGAACTGTGTTCCCCCCCCACCCCAAAAGATATGTTGACCCACAGTAGGGGACCATAGGAGATGGAAGGAGATAAGTTAAGATGAATTCACACTAGGGTAGGGTGGGCCCTTATTCCAGAATGACTGATGTCCCTAGAAGAAGAGAAGAGTTGGACAAAGGGGAGAGGGCCGTGGACCGTGGAGGTGGAGAGCTGAGCATTGCACCTGCAAGCCAAGGCATGTTCAGGGTTGCGAGCAAACACTGAAAACTGGAGGAGCAAGGAAGTATTCTCCCCTCCAGGTTCAGGGGAGCATGACCCTGCCAACATTTGATATCAGATTTCTCGTCTCAAAAGTTGCTTTAAGACCCAGTTTGTGGTCACACACCCACGGAGCTGGCTCTGATGATCAGTGTTGTAGCTAATGCAGGGAAGGGTGGTTTGGGTGGAAGAATGAAATGCACATCTCTGTGCATGCCTGCCCGCCTCAACAGTTCCTGGAGGTCAAGGTCAAGACTGACATGGAGGGCAATTGATGGGGCCTCAGCCCAGGGGTGTCTGGGGTGTCGAGCCTTGTGTTGGTGGATGAGTGTGAGGCTTCCAGCTACAGGCACTTGCACAGCTCAGGTCTTTTCTCCTTTGGAGCAGGGTCTTTCAGGGCCCAACCTGTGGCAGTGCCTCATTTCAGAGCCCTGGGGATGGCACCAGTAGCACAGATGACTGAGACTCACAAATAAATCTGAGGTCTTTGATGCTTGTAACTGGAATGGATCCTGTCAGTCAAACCAGTGACAGTGAGTTCAGTGCAGGTAACAAAAACTCAGCTTAAATGGCTTAAATAATATAGAGGATTTATTGGTTCATATACGTAGAAAGTCCAGCACAGCTTCAGAAGTGATGTGATTCAGTCATTAAAGACCAAGTTTCTTTATGCCCTGTCCTCTTTGCCTTCTGTGGTAAAGACTCACTCTCAGCTTGGTTCCCTTTCATGCTGGCAAAATGGCTGCCAACAACCTGCAGAGTGCCTTACTTCCTCCCCGTTGACCACAGGGAGCGAGAAGCCTCCTTCCTGGAAGTTCTATCAGAAAAGAGGGAAAGCTTTTTTCTTCATTCTTAGCAAATCCACCATTATGTCTACCTGGCCATAAGCCCATCCAGTGAATGAAAATTTAGAACTGAACTCCGTGCCCTTCCCCAAAGCCCGGGAGGATACCATCTTTTGCCAGAGCACATCAACTGCAAAAGAGAATGGAGGTGGGGAGGTGCAAATGCTCGGACAAAAATCTGTGTGATTACCTGAAGAGGAAGGAGCAGATGCTGAGAACCCCACCACAATAGCCACTTTGGAGAGCCTATCTCTGCTCCCAGGACTGGCAGCTGGACCTAGTATAAAATGCAAATGCGTGGCTGATATTCTCTAGACTTTAAAAGTGGGAATGAAGGTGCAGGCAAAGGGTGTGCCAATTCATAACTTAAGCAAGCAAACAAAAAAAAACGAGCAAGCAAATCTGTATCTTTATCTATTAAATGAATAGAAGAAACTGGAAGTAATTGCCTAATCAATCATACAGGTTATCATAGACTGATGCCCTTGCGTGAGGCTTCAGGGGTTCAAAGAATTTCCCCAAAGCCATGCAGCTGAGAAGTGGGAGCGAGGATTTGGAGGCAGGCCTATCCAGCCCCCAAACCCCAGTTCTTTCCAAGTGCCCAGAGGGTAAATGAGTGGCTTGAACAAGAAGGAAAAACCCCAAGCCTGCTGACTCCCAGTTCAGAATTCTGTGCCATCAGCAAATAAGTTTTTAGGAGAATATAGGATATCATATGGCATGGGAAACATAACCAGATAAATGGAAAGGAAAAAAAGAGCTCATGAAGCAGATTCTTTAAGCGATAAAGCGAGTTGTCAGTGAAGTTTATCCGGGGAGGAAAGAGCCATCTGCAGTGGGTACCCGCTCCCAGGAACCACTGTTCATCTTCCCAGCCCTGTTCATGCCAGTGGCTTCTGGCTTCCTGGCACTGGCAGAGCGGAGGTTTTATAAGCTCTTTTTCTATCAGCGGCAGGCTCTGGAGAGGCCTCGCAGGAAATCTGGGCCCCTAGAATTGGCGTTGATCGTATGTGATCATAAGAGACATTCAGCTCCCTCCGAGGTGACAGTCCTGGCTGCTGCCGTGTGGAAGCTCCAGGCGAACGGTGACCTTCTCCTATCTGTTGACTCGTGATACTGGAGAAGGTCAGGTTTCAGGAGCGAATCAGTGAAATGAAAGGTGCATTTGTTTCTAACCCCCAGCCTGCTTTTTCTTCTTGCAGCTCGTTTTTGTCCTCTTCGCTTTCCTGGTGCTGCCGCTGTCCATGACCTTCACAGGTGAGCCCTGAGGTGAGCAGTCGTGCCAAGGCATGGGACAGCGCTTCATCTTTAAATGGAAAATGTGTACTTAAGAAGGACTGCTCCGATCGATGACTTCCAGACACTTATCAGTTATGACAGCATTACTTGGAGGACGTTTAAAAAAATACGGATTCCTGGGCCCCACCCTGGGAGATATTGATGCAATATGTCTGGGGCAGGGCCAGAAACCTGCTTTTAAAAATCTCTGCCCAGAGGATTCTGATACCTCTCGCCCAGATGTGGGAGCCAGTAGGCTGGAGGTTTCCCAGGCCCTTTCCCAGTGCCTGTGTTCCCACGTGGAAGCCTGTCCACAGGGAAAATTGTGCTTCTTGACATGGAGATGCATTGGTGCTCTATGCATGTTTTTACTGACTGACTGACTGAATGAATGAATGAGTGCATTCATAAATCATGCATATTGAAACAATCTCAGGTATCCAGAAGTGTGAAATATTGGACTTGGGGAGACGGCCAAGCTCCTTGAGGAGCTGAATATAATTGTGGCATGTCAGTAAAAGGCAATTCAGGTTCCTTACTGTGGGAGATCCTGAGGTCTGTGCCTAGAACTTAGCTACTCTTATTCACACAGAGAATCAAGCAAGCCTGGTGTTCAGCATATCAGGGCAGAAATTAAAAGGGAATAGGACACGTCACAAAAACAAACCAACAAAAACAACAGTATCCTCAGATCTGTAAGAAGTGACAGCCAACAGCTGAACAAGAAATAAAAGCGTCAAGTTTTGGAAACAGCTGAGTCCGTGTGGGGCTGTGTAATAGGGTAAACAATTCTACCACTTCATTATAATGGTGCCGTTCAAAGATTAGCATTTGTTACCCAGCTCTGTTCTATGGAGAAGTGTTTATGAGATGTTAGGTGCTCTGCTCAGGAAGGCAGGAAGGTACTTGAGACAAGTGTTCGATGCAGAATCTATAGAGTAAAAGAACATTAGCCTTGGAAGCCTGTGGTTTAGTTATCTGATAAATAAACTTACCTGCAACAGTTCATTCACCATCAGTGCCGGGTAAGTGAGGCCAGACCTCAAAAATCTAATTCCTGTGAACATCTTAAAAACACGACCAGCACTGTACAGCTGGGAGTTGTTATCAGCGTGGTTGGGGAGCGTGCAAAGCCTAAAATGTATATGTGTGATGGGGGGGGGGGAGTAATTGTGATTCCACAGATCAAACAGAAAGAAAATCTAGAGTTAAGGTGGGTCCTATGCAATTTGTGAGGAGCGCAGCAGGGAGGGCAGCTTTTATTACATTTATTAGGGTCCTTTGAAGCCATTGGAACATTGATTGACTCGCCTATAAACAGCAGCTGTTTCCACTTATTAGAAAAGAGCAGATATATAAGTCATTACTCAATGTTCATTTCACAGCTGGGTTTCGAATTTAGCTAAAGGCAGATCACACCCAGCAAATTTGGCATCAAGCACTTAAAGGTCTTTGTGTAAAAAAGTAGTTGAAATTTTGAAAGTATTTCTAGCGAATAACAGATTCAGTTAGATATCAGATACCTAGAAAAGAAAGCCTTTGTAGGTTGATGAGTGAATAAACATGTACATTTGACTTTCTTTGGGGCCCTGAATTTAGGGATGTCTGTATACCTAATAAGGTTTTCCATTAATTGCAGCCTAATACAGTGTCGGCATAGGAAAATGGTTTCTTCGCTCTGCTTAAAAAACAAGGCATTAAATGGAAAATGAAATGTCAAATCAAAACGAAAGCTTTAAATGTCATTTAAACAGAAGTCTTTGGTTCTACAGTGAGAATTCCCTTTCTTGGACTTTGCTGGCAAAAGTATTTGTCAGTGTAACTTCACGATGTTGCAATAACAAACGAACCCTAAAATCTCAGTGGTTTGACATTATGGAGGTTTAGTTCTTGTCTATGCAAATCCTAGTGGCTCCCATCTTGGGATCCGACCGTCTCAGCCAAGAAAACAAGGACATGGGTGGGTTTCTAAATGACTTGTCCCAGAAGCAGCTCGAAGTCCATTGGTTAGAGCTCAGCACACGCCCTTCCTGACCCCACGGGAACTGGGAAAACTCCCTGCACAGCAGAGATGTGTGTGGAAGCCCACCCGAAGACTGATCACTTGGACCAGGTTGCTTCGTGGGGAAAACACACCTTTCTTAGGTTGAAAATAGATTGATCACATCCTCATTGGCTAATGATAGGCCTCGAACCCAAGGCCCTGAGCGAAGTAGGAAAGCTTGTTAGGAGAAGAGGGACTGCCGTTAGGGAAGGGTGAGGATCTGGATGGTTGCTTTGGTAGTTTTCCAGGTCCAGCTGCCAAGGACGTGTCAGTAACCACGTGTTTCCAGCTAATGGGCCCAGTGGGTGGAGGGGATGGGGGTGGCCCTAGGTGATTGCCCCTGACACACAGGTGGGCTCCCTGCCCTGGGGGAGGCCTTCTCTGCCCACTCTGCCCTGCCTCCTGGCCCTGCCACCTGGCCCCAGGAAGCAGTGATTGCATGCATAGTGAATCTTATTTTAAGCATGTCAAGGGAATTGGATTCTTTGAATTCTTTTATAAAACGAATCATCGAAAGCACTGTTTTTTCATACATTGGGTTTTCCTAAAAGCATAGGGCACCTGTGGTCAATGAACCCCAGACCAGAGGTCCGGTGACAACTCTCTAGTGGTATATGTCCCACCACAGAGCTGCAAAAGTGAGTTCCACTGAACAACAGTATCCAGAGGACAATATGTGGGGGCCACTGAGGCAAGCAGACTCCACAAATGGGGGATTTGTGTGATGATTATTTTTGCTTTTCTGGGTGTTTAGCTCATTTTCACAAACAGAATTTTGGCTCCTGGCTTCATCTCTCTCCATCCTCTTCTGCTTTCTCCTCAATGTAGGAACGAAGTTTTGGGACAACTGCCCCCTCATTCCTTTATATTTGCTGGTGGGCGGGATTGTCGGTACCTTAAAAGTCAATTATAGCTATTTGTTATTTGCATTCCTGTAGAAATTTCCCTTACAAACACCATGGCCTGCAATGCATCCTTTAAATGCTTGCTACTCAGAGGGGAGCCAGACCACCTTCCTCCAAAGCCCAGGATTGTGACAGAGCAATGTGGGAAACTGAGGGCTGGCTGTGAGACATTGATTTTTCCGGGTAAGAGGAATTAACCCAGGGCTGTGCGTCTTTGCAATGACTTCCTTCCTGCCGCCCAAGTTCAAGGTACTAATGTGGCTTTGATCTCACAACAGTTGTTGCTGGAGAGTCACCAACAGATTGCAGCTGATGTAATCATAACTTTTCTCTAAGCTTCTTTTAAGAAGTTTCCTGTTTAGGGCAGTAGAGTTTGCATTTGGTTGAAATGTGTTTGCTTTTAGCAGCTCTTATTTCTGTTTTGCATTATAGCTCCTACTTCTCATTTGACTCACATAGAAGTAATTGGCTGTAGTTGCAAATCAAATGCTAAACTCTGCTGTTTGGGGATAGGGGTGCTTCTCTGTGAATCACAAGCCTGGGTCAGTATAGAGAGTTGGTTTGCTCATGGGTTTTACTGACATCCATTTAAACAGGAAAAGCAACTGAGGAGGGTGCATCAAGAATCGTGCATGGAAGTCTCCTTTGGGGAATGGTGAGAACGGGGGAAAATTCAACCTCCCCATGTTGAATTCTTGATTCTCACAAGCACTGGGGACAACCAAAGCTATAGGCTGAGCCCCCAGTCTTGGGGTTTGTTCATATGAAACTTAATCCCACAAAGGATAGGTCTAGTCTACTTAAAATTTAGGCCTAAGAGTCACCCCCAAGAGAGCCTCTTTTGTTGCTCAGATGTGGCCTCTCTCTCCAGCCAACACAACAAGCAATCTCACCACCCTCCCCCTGTCTACGTGGGACATGACTCCCAGGGGTGTGGACCTTCCTGGCAACGTGGGACAGAAATCCTGGAATGAGCTGAGACTCAGCATCAAGGGATTGAGAAAACCTTCTCCACCAAAAGGGGGAAGAGTGAAATGAGACAAAGTGTCAATGGCTGAGAGATTCCAAACAGAGTCGAGAGGTTATCCTGGAGGTTATTCTTACTCATTAAGTAGATATCACCTTGTTATTCAAGATGTAATGGAGAGGCTGGAGGAAACTGCCTGAAAATGTAGAGCTGTGTTCCAGTAGCCATGTTTCTTGATGATGATTGTATAATGTGACTGTGATTGTGAAAACCTTGTGTCTGATGCTCCTTTTATCTACCTTGTCAACAAATGAGTAGAACATATGGAATAAAAATAAATAATAGGGGGAACAAATGCTAAAATAAATTTAGTTTGAAATGCTGGTGATCAATGAAAGCAGGGGTAAGGGGTATGGTAGGTATAATCTTTTGTTGTTTTTTTTCTGTTTTCATTTTATTTCTTTTTCTGAATTGATGCAAATGTTCTAAGAAATGATGAATATGCAACTAAGTGATGATATTGTGAATTACTGATTATGTTGATGTTTTATTTGGTTTGTTAAATTTTTTTAAATTAATAAATAAATTTAAAAAAAAAAGAACCATGCATGGAATGTGACTGTGTGATTGTGAAAACCTTGTGTGTGTCTGCTGCTCCTTTTATCTACGATATGGACAGATGGGTAAAACATGAATTAAAAATAAATAAATAATAAGGGGAACAAATGTTAAAATAAATTGAGCAGATTGAAATACTAGTGCACAATGAAAGGGAGGGGTAAGGGGTATAGAAAAAAGTAGGGAGAACAAAAGTTAAAGTCTATTGAGTAGATGGAAATACTAATGGTCAATGAGAGGGAGGGGTAAAGGGTATCGTATATGTGAGTTTTTTCTTTCTTTTTCTGGAGTGATGCAAATGTTCTAAAAAATGATCATGGTGATAAATATACTACTACGTGATGATATTGTGAGCCATTGATTATACACCATACACAGAATGTTTGTATGTTAAGAATATTCATGTTTGTATGTTCTTTCAGTTTGATAATACAAAGTAAATTAAAAAAAATAAAAAGAATCGTGCATGGCCTGGCAACTGAGTTAGCAAAATCTCCGGCTGCAGAAGTGCCATGCCCTGCCAAAAGAACCTTAGATCCTTGTGCATTTAACCATGTCCCTTCCCCACCAGCCAAGCCCACCTCAAAACTGCCAATATTAAAAGCTGGAATACACAAGCATCTGTTTGTCCAAAACGGGCTGGTAAAAACTAAGCCATGACACAAGAGAAAACAGGACCAACGGTGCCCTATATAAAATTACATTGGGACCCACTGTCTGATTTCTTTGTTAATGTCTCTCTGGAGCCTGGGGCCTTCAGAAGGTGCTGGCCAGTGGCTTTGGTCCAGGCTTTAATCTGGGACATCAGAGGAATGTCTTAACGGTTGCTGTTCTTATAGGTAATCCGTAACCATAAGCTCCATTCTGTCTTGGGAAGTGATATTTCAGGGCACACCCCAGGGTCTGAGTTTACCTTGCTGTTAAATGCATCTCTCCCCTGATAGCTGTCCAGTGGAACAAGTACACACGAGCTTCCCTCCAAGGCCATCCCCCATGCGGCCCACGTGGCACTCTGTTTAGTTCCCAGGAAAGCCCAGCGGTTCCCGGCCCCATGGAGCTGCAGGCCCCCGGGGATCCCGTGGCACTCGGGGATGGCTCCAATGGTTTCAGTGCCATAGAGATGCTCAAAACAAGGGCCCGGTTTCAAGGAGGGATTACTTCTGCCCGCCCCCTCTCACTTGGCAACCTCATCGTCAAGCTGCTAAGCGGAGCCTCCCTTTGGAGATGTTACTATCTGCAGTCTGTCCCTCTGAACAGTAAACTTTTCCTCTAGGTATATTTAATGAACAAGCCAGGTCCCTAATACACAGCATTGATTTCTTTTTTTCTTGGCCGTCTAACACGGTTGGAAACCAAATGAGATGTTTGCGCTCATCACGGTGAGGTGATGGCAGTGAGTCCATAATTATGAGAGCCGTAGCCAACAGGTTCTCGGCCTCTGCAGACCCAGATGTGTCCGAGGGATGCCTGTGCTCGCGTCCAGCCCCCTCGGAACGCGGTGTCTCAGTGCCCAGCATCTTGGTGAAACACATGGGGAGAGCATTACCGTAGCTCATGTTACAGAAGAGAAAGCCAAGGAGAAGCAAGTTGACATTTCCTGGAGTCACCAAGAAGAACTGAGGATGGTGACCCGTTCCAGGAAGGGCTGTGACAAACTCTAAACAAATAGAATAGCAAACACCAGAGTGCTCTGAGAGACTCAGTGTCGTGCAGTACGTGCAGAGGCACGGCAGGTGCATTGGTGAGCTGGCCGTGTAATCCAGCATCCCAGCTGGGACACCTGTGAATGCACAGCGGGGCTCTACGACTCATCACTCTCTGGCACAGTGGTTTAAAACAGGACTTTTCCAAGCCAACAAGGACACGTGGTCACCCAATCACTGAGTCATGATAGAAAGTTGTATTTGTTACTGAGGGCTGTAATAAAAGACAATTTGAAGGGTGTGCAGGGGTGGTTCAGTGGTAGGATTCCCGCCTGCCACGCGGGGGACCCGGGTTCAATTCCAGGTCCATGCACTTCCCCAAAAAACAAGTAAGCAAAACAAACAAACCATAACAAAAATATTCAACAGATGGTGCTGCAATAATGGGATGCTCACCTGGAAAAAAATGAAATGTGACCCCCGCCATACAGCATACCAAAAAAAAACAGACTGTTTGGAAACATGCTGGCCTGGCAGGCACTGTTGCTGACTTGGTCCCGCCTTCTGATGTCTGTCTTCTTGGTAGTGTCCGCCACCTCGCAGGGGCCGCTTACTTTGTACTGGGCCCTGTGCTAAGGACTTTGCCCCCGTTTGAACTCATACTGGGTTCAAAACACCCCTTTGAGGCTGGAACTTGTATCAGGAAGGACTTTTTTTTATCACAAGGAACAAAAATCAACTGTGGCTGACTTCAGGCTCTGGGATTTACCCTCTCACCAAGATTACATGTGATGGGGTGAGGGAGGTCCTAAAGGAAAGGGGTGGGGCCCTCTAAAAAGGGAATGAGATGTCAGGTACCAAAACCCGACGATCATCTCCCAGTAACAGGTGAGGAAACTTGT
Source organism: Myrmecophaga tridactyla (assembly GCA_004026745.1). Taxonomy (NCBI): domain Eukaryota; kingdom Metazoa; phylum Chordata; class Mammalia; order Pilosa; family Myrmecophagidae; genus Myrmecophaga; species Myrmecophaga tridactyla. Next base: position 301 of record PVIY010002177.1, on the reverse strand, counting down.
TCTGTTCTGCCCCGTCCAGCGGGGTGAGGAACGGGGGCTCGTGGCTACGCGGAGGAAAATGGTGAGACAGGAGACGCGAGGAAAGACAGCGAGACGAGGTGGTGGTCAAGCTGCAAAATTTTATTGAGAGAACAAAGCATATATACTTTTGGGGAGGGGAGGAGTGGTGGGTAAGGAAGTTAGGGACGTGGAGGTTGAGGATTGGCTGACACTGTCGTTGGGGCTAGAGGCAGACCTCAGTTTCGCGCCTTGCGCCTGCGTACTGTTTTATTAGCCTGGACAGTGGCGGGAAACGGAGAAC